>JACEIK010004695.1:84195-100104 GCA_018107945.1 Datura stramonium | reverse complement strand
GTCCCTGTCAAAGAAAACAGACAGTCCCAATGTCAGTCAAGTTAAACTTAGCTTCGACTAAGTTTGAGTTTGGCTCGGCCACCCCACACTTAGTCTTCAGACCCATCTGATCAACATGGGTTTAACATCCTTTTTAGACATCAGGTACCTCAAAGAAGCATGGTATGTATAGACAATTACCTTAGTTCCAAGAAAGTATGGCTGAAACTTTTTAAATGCAAAAACCACTACTAGCAGCTCTTGTTCAGTGACTGTGCAGATCTTTTGGGCTGTATTGAGTGTTTTAATAGCATAATAGATGGGGTGAAAAATCTTCGCTCTTCGTTGGCACAAGACAACACTGAGGTCTACCCTACTAGCATCACACATTACCTCAAATGGAAAAGACCAATCTAGAGCTATAATAATAGAAGCTGTGGTGAGTTTCTCCTTCAAAAACTCAAAGGCCTTCAGAAATGCCTCATCAAATACAAACTTCACCTCCTTCTCGATCAGTTTGCACAATAGTTGTGCAATCTTTGAAAATCCTTGATGAACCTCCTATAGAATCCTGCATGCCCTAAAAAGCTTCTGACCCTTTTTTACAGAAATAGGTGGTGGAAACCCTGCTATTACATTAATTTTCCTTGTCCACCTCTATCGCCTTTCTAGAGATTTTGTGACCCAGCACTATTCCTTCTTTGACCATGAAGTGACATTTCTCACAATTTAGGACCAGATTAGTTTCTTCGCATCTGTTCAACACTTTGCCCAAATGCTTGAGGCGGGATTCGAATGATTCACCCACAACTGAGAAGTAATCCATAAATACATCAATGGTATCCTTTATCATATCTGAGAATATCGACACCTATAGTGCTGGAATGTGGATGGTGCATTGCACAACCCAAAGGGCATTCTCTTGAAAGAAAATGTTCTATACGGGCAAGTGAAAGTGGTCTTCCCTTGGTTTTCCGGGGCTACAGAGATCTGATTTTACCTCAAATAACCATCATGAAAATAGTACCAACCTATACCTGCCAACCTATCAAGCATCTGATCCATGAATGACATTGGAAAATGATCCTTCTAGGTCTAGTGGTTGAGCTTTTGGTAATCCATACATATACGCCAACCTGTGACAGGTCTTGTAAGTATCAACTCATTTTTCTTATTGGGCACCACTGTGATCCCACCTTTCTTTGGAATAAATTGTACCAGACATACCCACTTGCTATCTACAATAGAGTAAACTACAACAACGTCTAGTCATTTTATAATCTTCTTCTTCACTACTTCTTGGATCGGTGGGTTCAGACGTTGCTGATGCTCTATGCTTGGTATAAAATTCAGCTCGAGCTAGATTTTGTAAGTGTGTATGCCTGGAGGGATCCCGATGATATCATCTATGGTCCATTCAATGGCCTTTTCGTGCCTTTTCAATATAGTGACTAAAGTTTCTACTTGCCAGTCTATCAAGCCAGCTGCAATAATTACTGGCAAAGTATTGTTTTCCCCCAAGAATGCATATTTTAGGTGAGAAGGTAATGCCTTAAGTTCAAGAACTAGTGGTACCTCCATTGATGGCTTTTCTGGCAGAGTTACACGGTTCTTCAAGTCAAGGTCTAACTTCTTTGGTCTGAAGTTATACAACCCCAGTATTTATAGAGAATTTACCAGTTCGTGTGCCTCGGTACTCCTCCCTCATAATTCATCATGAAGGCTGCAAGTGAATCAATATTCATCATCTCTCCCATGGGCACTAGCAACCTCTTGTCTTCCATCTGAGTGCTCACAGAGGTATTTTCTTTGGTGTAACCTAAATGAATCACAGAAGAAAAAATAGAAAACATAAACAAGGAAATAATAACCAAAATCTAAACACAAGAAATTAATCTTAGTCATATTCCCAGGAAATGATGCCACTTTTTGATAACACTCAAACTCATACTCCAAACAAAGTATGAAGCAGACGTTGTCAAAATAGAACCCAACAGAGATTGGGGTCGAACCCAAAGGGAATATGGTAAGAACTAGACTAATGTCGACATTTAAGCTTTTTGGTATATCATCTTCAAATTTGGAGGTTTATAGAAAAACAATTGTAAAATAAGAGTAAAAATTAGTTGTTGCTTATCAATATTTGCAATTAACTAGGGTAAGTGTTCTCCATGGGTTCATAACTACTTCAGGTTTACACTCGTGATCTATCCTAATTCTTACTTGTATAACTGATAACTAGGGTTTATCCAAACGACTAGTTCATCCATATTGGATGACTATACTCAATCACTGGGTTAGGTCTCATGAGAGATTTCAATTGAACCGTTATCAATTTGTTCTAACTAAATATCCTGCGACCCCAGCTAAAATTATACAATGATCATAAAAGTTAAGGATTTGTTGTAATTCTCTTTTCCTAATCTCTATTTCTCTAGGTTCAAGCAAGTAAAAAATTCAGGAAAGTCTTAATATTGCACTTTGTTAAGAAACATTATAGATGAAGAGAATACAATACAAATGTTTAGCATTGATTTCGAATCACTTCCTATCGACAAGTGCGAGGAAACCTTGTGATGAAGTCCATANGTTAAGAAACATTATAGATGAAGAGAATACAATACAAATGTTTAGCATTGATTTCGAATCACTTCGTGTAACCCTAGTTCGTTAATCCACCATGGTTTCCACAATTTTAGTTGTGGAGGTTTTAGCCTTTCATGATTGTAAGATTATGATTAACATTCATAGACAAACACATAATTAAATACTTACAATGATGATTTAAAGAAAACCTAATGTTTTCTCTCCAATATTGTCAAAAACTAATTACAAACTTGATAATAATAAACCTCTAACTGCTGTCTAATGTTTTCTAGTAAATTCTGAACCAAAAGAAACCTAAAAAGTATTTATACAGATAATAAAATCCTTTTCCTAAATTAACAATAAAATAACCAAATTTGATATCAACACATCCTACGACTCCTCATACGATCAGTAACAGGATTGTACGGGTAGTGCCTTGTCTCATACATCCCTTGGCTTCTACAAAATTTGCTAAGTGTTTGCATCTGATAGGTCTCGTAAAAAGATCCTATGAGTCATACAATCAAGTCATGGTTTGGCTCTAAGAACTTTGGCATGTTCTGAAGATTTCTACAAATGTCTTGGTATGCCTCGTAGCTTACTTCTATGACTCATAATGTAATTCCCCATAAACTCAATGACTAGACCCGGGACTTAAAACAGAGAAAACTAGAAAATATACACCAGGTCACAGAACAAGTGGTTCTGTGACCCGTGGGAGGAAACCCCATAAGTCATTAAGTGACTCGTGGTGGGGACTTTGGACTTAATTAAAAATTTTAAAAAAGGGGTGACAACGGGTGTGACGATGAGTTGTGATCAACACCACGAGTCATGGGGTGCCCCGTGGTCAGGATTTGATTGGGAGTTTGAGAAGTTAGGCAGTGTACCCAATGGGTCCTCACCACGACTCATTTGGGGCACCACGGGTCGTGGTGTTGCCCGTGATGTGTCCAGGAAACTTTAGGTAGTGTAGGCGACGGGTGGGTCACCACGAGTCATTGGGAACACATGAATCGTGGTGTCCCCTGTGGTGACCAGTATGGGTTTTAGGCAGTGTACCTCACGATTTTGACCACGATTCGTGGTCACTGGGCATGACCCGTTAGGTCCCTCGTTGGGGCCTGACAGTTAGTTTTTTTCCTGCGAATTTCCTAAGGGTGTTTCAGTAATTTCCTAACTACCTAGACTCTAAACTATATTGTTTTAGTATATTTTTAATGGAATTTAGAGGGGCTAAACGGTTTCCCCCTCATTCCCCATGCAAATTTTCAAAAAAACATTGTAGAGTTTCTCTCAGGAACTTTCATAGCAAGAGCTAGGGAAGTCCACTTCTCTTCAGGTTCTGAAGGAAATTCTTTGGATCTCTCCCCCAGGTATGTGGGAATTCAACAAGGGAATAGTTCTTCCTTGTGTCCCCAAAATCCTTCTTTGATTTCCCTATTAGTTCTTGCCCTAAGACTTTCGAATATGAGGAAATTATCTATCAAACCTCGCTTAAATAATGTGAAATATCATTTATGTTAATTGTTGATGTTTTTCCACCAGTTTGTGACTATGTTGTTGCTTATTCCTATAAAGTGAAATCTAGCCCTAGTCTTGAATACAGAGAAACTAGAATCTAGCAATAGTGTTTACATATCGAAATTTTTGTTTGATTCTATCAGTTTTGGGAACTCCCATGTTGTTGATTGTATTGAAAATCAGTTAGAATATTGTCAGTTCGATTTCAATCAAAATGCTAGAATATCCAGTGTTAGCTAGAAATGTCAGCTGATAAGTTTTACTACAGAAAATTCCCGAGGTGTCAATAGTGCCCCCAGTTATTAGAATCAGACTCAGAACTCAGTTTTAGTGGTTCACGAGGCGGTCATGAAACTTTTAGATAAGAAGCTCTAACTAGCCTTAAAATCTAAGTTACATATTATAGCCTGTTTTTTAGATGGTTACGACGCTTCCAGATAAGCAGCTCTAACTAGTCTTAGAAACCAGTTCCAGAATTCGGTCCGATAAGACTCTAAGGGTGCTTTCATAGATGTATCCCTAACTAGTCTTGGGCCCTAGTTTCAAGCTATTAGCTTAGTATTCAGTTTAGGACTACCNCTGAATACTCTGATAATGTAATTTCATGCACTTTCATAGATGTATCCCTAACTAGTCTTGGGCCCTAGTTTCAAGCTATTAGCTTAGTATTCAGTTTAGGACTACCCAGTGGGAGTAGGACTTAGCACCGAGCGGACCAGGGTTCCAGCACACCCAGGTTCCCAAAACTATGTTACCACCGTAGGTTACAGTTTTATTAGCCTTATGGCCCTAGACTCTTGTGGTCACCCAGTTTATGCCTTTATACCCTGGAAAGGTATATTGGGTCCTACTAATAGGGTGTATACATCGGACTCCACGTCTAGCTCACGTGGTTAAATGTCGGTTATAGACTCTCCTACTAGTCAACTCAGCTCAGTTTCATGTCAATTCAGATCAGTACCTCAGATTTAGGGCATGTTCTTGACCATCAGACAGGGTCTCTTAGACCATCTCAATTATTTCAGTTATTCAATTCAGTAGCTTTAGTTGGTCATTGCATGTCTTTTCAGTTCAACACTTCTATTTCCTGTGTATGTTTTCTCTCACTTACTTACTACATTAAAAGTACTGACGCATACTTTTATGCTGTATCATTTTATGATACTGCTGCAGGTTCTCAGTCTCAGCCTCGCTAGTCGATCGCTCTCAGAAGACTTCAGTGATTCTAAGTGATGAATACTCATCTTTTGAGGACAAAGATTATTTTACTCAGTTTTTATTTCTTCTATTTAGGTTTAGAGTTAGCTGGGGGTTTCTCCCAGCATCTCATCAAATTTAGTGGCTTTCAGACGCATATTTCGTTTTCAAACTTGTAGTTTTGTTCAAAATGTTTTCAAACATTATGAATCAGCTTCATTCTGATAAATGTTTATATTTTTTCTTTAAAATTCTGTTGTATATATTTATATATTTACTCAGAATGCTAGTGTATGATAGATCAGGGGTTGACTTGGGGTTACTTGTGACTCCAAGTACTATCTTCCGTCCAGGGTGTAAGCTCTGGGCGTGACACATAACATCTTGTCGTATCATGTGATTTGCCAAGTCCCAAATATCACTAAAGCTTTCCATGGATCCTGTTACGGGTCATAGGTAGATGCTATAATTCTTATTTGCTACCCGTATCAGGAGACTTCAGTTGTGCCAATTTCTCTGAATTATTCTATGACTCATGTTACGGCTCGTACCAGGATGGTAGAACTCATAGTGAGATTCGTACTTTGCCTTTGCCTATTACCAATCATCTGAGCTTTTCCATGAGTCTCAGTTCAGCTCATACAATCTTGGTATGGCTTGTACTGAGATTAGTACTTGACCTTTTTTCTGCAACTTTTCTTCAACTTTTGCACATTTCACTCCAACACCTATTTTCCCTTAAAACAAAGTAAAAGAACCTCATATCCATATAAACACACCTAAGTTCATGCTATTTTCCCAGTTTTAAGCGTCGAAAGTGTTGTAAACTCACAGCACATTAGGTTTTCTTATACTCCTTTAACTACCTTGAAGCACATGAAATTATCTTTTCGTGCTGCATGAAAACACAACCAAACTAATGCCTGACGCATTACAACAAATGAAATTCCCCTTTTGTACCTTCTTTAAAACTAAAACTAGTGTATTCAATCTATCTTCTAGCTTTTGGAAGCCCTTTTCACATGTTTCAGAATTTTAGAACTTAGTTTTCTATGTTAGCTTGGTCAACGGGGCAGATATAGTGGAAAAGCTCTCCATAAATCATTTACGATAACCTGTTATCCCCAAGAAACTATGTATCTCTGTGGGATTGGTGGGTTTAGGTCAACTCTTTAAAACATCTATCTTCTAAAAATCTACTTCATGCCTTTACTAGATACCACATGGCCCAAAAAGGCCATTGAGTTTAACCAAAACGCACACTTGGAGCACTTGGCATATGACTGATGATCTTTGAGTGTTTATAATACCTCCTTAAGATAATCTGTGTGGTTCTATTTTCCACATCAATAAATATGAATATGTATGAACATAATTATGAACATATTGAGGAAGGGTTTTAAAACCCTATTTGTAAAATCCATGAAGGTTGCTGGTGCACTGGTTAAAACCAATGATATGACTAGAATACACCAATGCCCATCGAGCTCAAAAATTTGTCTTTGAAATATCTACTTCTTTGATTTTTCAACTGATGAGAATTGGACCTTAAATCAACTTTAGAAAAATATTTGGCAACCTAGAACTGATCAATTAAGTCATTTATTTTTTGAAGTGGATATTTATTATTGATATGGATTTTATTTAGTCGATGATAATCTATATACATATACAGTGAACTGTATTTCTTTAGAACAAATAAAACAGGTACTCCCTAAGGTGAGATATACTGGGTAGGATGTACCCTTTCTCAAGAAGATCTTTTAATAGTTTATTCAACTCTTTAAGTTCTCTGGATGCCATTCTGTAAGGTGAAATAGATATAGACTGGGTATCGGGATTCACATCCATAGCTAAGTCAATTTCTTTGTCTGGAGGGATTTCAGAAAGTTCCTCACAGAACTCTTCTGGATATTCATCAAGAACTAGCACAAATTGATATAAACAAATCTTTGGAATTAACTTTCTTTCCCTAGGATAGAAAACAATATTACCTATAGGCATTATAACATCACCTTTCCATTCTAGGAATAGCTCGTCTGGAAAATGGACTCGTATAATATTCGCTCGACAATCAGCTATGGAATAACAATATGATAGCCAATCCATGCCTATATGATATCAAATTCAATCAGTTTGAGCTCAATCAAATTTTCCATAGTGTCTTGGAAACATATAGTAATTGTATAATTGTGACATACTTGTTTATATAACTAATTAACCAATTAGAGTAGATACTACAAATGGTAAACATAAGTGCCTTGGATCTACTATGAAATTTCCAATAATGAAAGGATTAACATATGATAGGGTAAACCCTAAATCTATCTATGCATGTACATCATGTGAGAAGATAGATAATATATTGGCAACAATATCAGGTGTCACCTTGAGTCCTGATTACCTGTTAAAGCATTAATACAATTTGGAGCACTACTTGAACTCATATTCTGCCCCTCCTTTGCCTCAACCAGCTGGTACCTGAGGACCACGAGATGAGAAAGGTGCTTTTAATTGTGTAGACCATGACAACCTCCTACTAGAGGAGGCTCTATCACTTCCTTGATAACTTCTAGTTATCCTCACCCTCTTACTTTGATCTCTATCTCTATTATTCCAAGGCTTTTTCTTGTGCTTCTTTGTATACGATGGAAATTCCATGATCCTAACAATGTGTGTAAATTTAATTAAATAGTTGTAATACATTCACTCATCAAATGAGAACAATATTGTCTGGCACTTATCTTATTCTACCTAAGTGTCACAAAGCCTTTATGATCTCAAATGGTAGAAAAGTACTCCAAGGAAGCCTTTATGAAATCCTCCTTAATTTCTATAGGTACATTCAGCACCCTGAGTTGTCACGACCTGAGCTAGGACCCCAGACCGAGACACGTGACCTAGAGCCACGAATGGCCCCAAGTCGACCCATGAAAAACTCATAATATTTCAAGAGCATAACTAAAAATGGAAATTTACCATATCATGAATAAGACATAAATCTGAAATAAGAACCCATAAGGGTATGAATAGTCAACACTCGACAAAAGTTGAATAACTACATAATGTCTGAAAAAGCCCCTAATTTTCTACCGAGTGGATGGGACACCACCCCCAACTAGCTCTCTAAGTCTTAAACTAGAATATAAAGAAATAAAAAAGAGCTAAAATATGTGTCCTTGGTAGATGAGGACTCACCAAATATAGAGGCTAACAGGACTGGAACGGGAGTAGCTAACGGCGAGGCGGAATCTAATCGCTCGTACCGGTATCATGAGACAATACAAAGTAGAGTATGCGGTCGGTACTTTAATATACTGAGTATGCGGGTTAAGTAAAGAGGATCATAAAAATACACGAGAGTACATGAGAGTATAACATTTCTGAAATTCATGCATTCGAAATCATAACTTAAACATGAGGGCTCAAGGATTTCAAAACTGTTCATAAATGGTCATAATTGAAATCATAAAGAATCTTTATAAATTATATCTTTAGCCAAAACATCATAACATGATCATACATAAACACAAGGAACAATGGGAGATTCTTATAACCGATATAACCCATATGATGCCATATGGAGCCCGACCTATAAACCCCTAGTCGGGAGGGTGTTCGTAACTTGCCAAGGGTAGAACCATGAAAAAGGGTATGATATCAATCATGAAATTCCCATACGGGCAAAGGGGGACATTCTCAAGGAAGATCCTATCATCACTATGTTGGCACGTAGTTCTGAGACTCGAGGTATGCTTGGACCCCGGTCTACTCGATGTTAAATACTACTCCCAAAACATATATAGAGCTCATATCATAATAGGAAAAACATGCATAAGGTTCATGGGCTATTTTAAATCATGTTAATCATAGACATTCTTGGAATACGTGAACTAGCCATGAGATAGGGCCCGTGGGTTGGCCATAATCGTAATTGTGAAAATCATGAATGAAATAATACATACTTGATAAAATCCTCATACTTAAATTCATAAATTCATGAGGGATACTTTTTGGAAATCATATATCATAAACTATAAGTCATAAATTAGGGCTTGAGAGGTATAAAATTTATAAGAGGATCGAAGAAATTCATAAGAAAGAATTTAGCCCTAGATTTTCATAATCATGGTTGAATCATAAGATATCATTGTTTCGTAAAGTACTTGAAGAGATCATAAACCCAATCATGGAAATCATATTTTCATATCAAATCAGCTCTACCCATAAGGTAATCAAGAACAATTTCAAAGTCCAATATAGAATCATAATTTTACAAATTAGGGCTTTGGGGAAATTGGGTGATCATACTCTTGATTGAAGAAGGGACATGAGGTTGAAAGGCACCCTGATTGATAGACCCACATACCTGAATCGATCAATCCCCAACTGAAATTGAAACCCCTCTAGATTCTAGAATAAACTTGAGGAAGAGCCCTAGGAATTTCATGAGAGCCTTGAGAGAATTGATTCTTCAATTGAGAGTGTTAGGAGAATAATGAGTTACTTAGGGTGAATAATTCCCTAAATACACTCTTTTCCATGATTAAAACGACGTAGTTTAGGAACCCTAGAACTTAGAATTAATGAAAATACCCTTAATGAAAATTCTGTAAAACATACACTGCCATTAGTCACAACCCTTACCACGAGTCATACCATGAAGTGACAACTCGTGGTCACCTCCCGTCGTCACCACTGGTCGCAGGAATGGTTCCTGAAGATCATATCACGGACACCCATGAAGAATTGTTACATGTCACCATAAGTCATGAGATCACCTGTCACCACATAGCCTCAGCTCTCACTTTCTCTGAACTTTCCCATAGTTACAAACCATGGCTCGTGGTTCCTTACCACGGATCGTAACACGACTCGTGAAAACACACCTGTACACAAAACTTCCAAACCACGACCCTTATCACGAATTATTGTTCACAATAATGAATTTTATTTTCAATTGTGATATCTCTTCCATACTCTACAGGTCCAGACAACAACTTCTTTCAACGGCCCATTACCATTATCTACGAGTCGTACCACGACTCAGTACACCAAACCTTCCTATGGAACTACTGACCACAATACATGACCAATGAGTCGTACCTTGGCTCGTTGGTCCAGAACCTGCCACTAAGCCCTTCTTCATGACTCCAACCACGACCTGTTAGTCCAACCTATGACTCGTACAATGAGTCGTTCTAAGAGAAAAATGTAGATTCTTTGCTAATCTCATTTCCATATCCCGATCCTAGTCTTAGGAACTTTTGGGGTATTATAATATCTCCCCCTTGGAACCATTCATCCTCCAATATAGTTTAAGCATTGATATCTCCCAACCACATGCACTCGTACGTGGTCGTCAAGTAATATAGGATTTTGAAGTCTAGATATCGTAATCAAGGGACTTGTCAATTTAATCATTATAAGGTTGTCACTTTATTTTCACTAATCTACCAAACAATTAAAATGAAGATCGGTTTGGAAATTAAACTACTTCAAATATAAAATTTACTAAAACAATTGCAAGCTTGATTATATTTTGTTTATGGTGAAAGCATAGGGAAATGACACTTGGTTGGTCTCAAGTTGAGTTTTTTAGACGTAATTAAACTGGCAAGATTCTTCTTATAGTTGTTAGTTGCAAGTTACTATCTCATTTCTTGCCACTATCCCTAGTATCCAAGGACTATTTCATGAACCTTAACGCTTATATCCCTGTGGTCTTAGGAGAATAATGAAACGACGATTATGCCTTCTTGTATTTCAACTAAAGGGGGTTGAAGGGTATATCCCTATCTTCAGCAACAACTTCTATTCTATAACCAATGGATTCAAAGGGTCTTTGAACTCCCATTTTGTATTTATTTTTAACCCTTTCGATTCCCTTTTCCAAGTTCAATCGAAAGCCAACAGATTACTTAGAGGGTGATCAATCTTATAGATAATAAATTCACACAAACAAATACAAACAACCATAATTAAAGAATCAAAACCAAATTTAATTAGTGTTTCAAACAATCAACTATTCACCATGGCCACAACCCTAGAATATGAGTGTAGGCACTCATAGACAAGCAGAAAAATAAATATTTAGTCATCATCATAGGAAAATACAAAGTAAAGAAGAGAAAACCTAGTTGTAGAACTTTGTCTTCCTTCCAAATGGCTTACAAGATTTCATAAACGAACTACAAAATGTAAAAATGAGCAAACACAACTCCAAGAAGTCCAAATGAGCCTTCAAATGATGCTTTTTTCCCTTCAAAACTTTGCTTTATAATCAGCACTTTCTGCTCTGGAATGTCCCTGGAGCGCTGCCCTATGTATCTTGCCACATACTTAGTCAAATTTTCAAAAATTTCAACTCTGAACAAGGCCTGGCGTGCCGCCCCCTCTATCTCGCCAAGGTGGTTTTCAAATTTCTCTAAGTCTGGACACCTCTGGCGCGGGGTGCCACTCATCTCGCCAAGTTTATGAAGTGCATTTCTCTTAAGATTAAAGATTGGCACGGTGCACCATACATAGCCCTAATCTAAAGTTTTTGTTCTCTAAAATTTGGAATTTGGTGCGGGGTGCCAGCCATAGCAGCAAATCTTTCAGCTCCTCAAACCTTCATTCCTTGCATCACTTTGAGCCCATTTTGCTTAGTTTCCTGCTCAAATCAACTCAAATCATTTGTTAGCGCATAAAACACACACATATATAAATTTAAGCATAAATTAAGGATTATGAACTCAAAACAAGATAAAATATGGGTAACTATATGTCAAATGGGAATTAAAATATGCCCAACTTCACCACCCCACAATTAAACCATTGTTCTTCCTCGAACAATCCTTAAAACATACCTAAACTCCTGTTTCACCATCACCACTTGACACCTCTATCAACTCAAACTTGACCAACTAGCATGGATCATTCATAGAGTGGTTTATCATCACGCAACAATTCTCACAAAGCACATAGAAAGATTTGCACAATCAAGAACACAAAACCTCTATAAATGACTCATCTTTTCAACACAAAGGGCCAACATGATTAAGTGTCACACATGCAACTAGTAGTACACTGAATTAGACCTCTTGTTCTCCTCACTTTTAGTGATGTTCCTCTCACAGATTCATCAATGTAAAGACATGGAACACAATAAGTAAGGCACACTCACACTCACAAATGATGTAAAGCACATATATAATCATACCATAGGCTTGCCCTTCATGTACGTTAAGACTACCTAATTTATTCAAGAGATTAAGATCACAAGGACCTTACTTGGTTGTAATGTCGGCCAAGGGATGGGTAGGATTGATATTTAGTTTTATTGTGACTACCACCCTAAGCACTTTTAAGACATATTTCACTTTTCTTGTCCACCACCTTTTTCCTAGTTTGTTCACCTTTCACCAAACTCACCCTTTTTCTTTTTTTTTTCATTGCCCATTTTTACTACTTGACTTCTAGTTTTCTAATCATAGAATCACTAAGACTTTTTCAATTAAAGCTCTCTTTTTCAATACCCTAGCAGCAAGTAAACAACACAATTTTTATGGGAGCCCCTTCTTCTCACTTTTCTTTTTCCCTTAACATTATACCTTTGTGGGCCTTAACTTTCAAGTCTCAAAGTGCCTACGACTATTTTGGATAAAAAATCTGAGGCCTCACACAAAAAATGGATTAAGCTATTTTCATGGCTAAGAAAGAATAAGGTTTTAAGGCTCAAAGAGGATAACTAGGGAGCATGTACAGGAAGGTAAAACAAATGTGGGAAAACATGGCTTTTCAAAGAAATGCCTTGATCATCTCCCGACTCCCTACCAACTAGTTATCATACATACATTAATGCATGTTCTAGATGATATTATATATACACATAAGATAATTTAGCTCACCTCTCATGAAAACAAGAATCTAATTAGTTTCTACCTCTACACATTCACACAATCATATTGAATGACGAGTTTATTCATTATTAAGCTCTAAGGATATGTTGAGTCAAACTAAAGAGATATATGTATCTCTCATGGATCTTTACTCATGCAATCAAAATGAACACTCTATTTACTCCAATATAGCAGCTAAGCAGAATATCAACAAGCATACAAGCAGATGACCTACGACTTAATCCTAAAAAATAAATGTGACGATTCTTCCCTTAAGATGGTCGTCATCCATCTATCATAGGGAAACTTCATTAATCTATGACAACAATGACTCTTAAAAATGAAAAAATTACCCAGTTCAAAGGGTCTTCCCAATAGAAAAGAACCGAGGCCATAAGAAAAACCGAAAGGTGGGTGAGATATGCGAATTTTCAAAAAATTTTCAAACGAAACATGATGGCGTACTCACTCTTAAGATCAAAATTTGGGAGACATACTCTCACCCCACACTTAAAATCATGCTCTTTCCTCAAAGCATCTAAAAATACAAGGGTGAGAAATACTCCATGAGGTACTCTAGGGCCTAGCTAGAAGCATGTCTCTTGGATTCACGGGTCGCACGACCCCAAACTTAAGCTGAAGACGTGCTCCATAGCTTTGTTTTTGGTTACTCAGACTTCCCCTGCTCTGCACATAAAGAAACAAAAAAAAACAAAAGTGATACTATAGAAAATAATAAAAACTACACTATTACAAATTGGGTTGCCTCCCAACAAGCACCTGATTTAAATTCGCGTCACGATGCTATCAAGTTTCACCAATTTTCCTTCTACTTTGAGTTTATGAATTTCACACCTAGTTTCTTTTCCAATTTCCTATTATGCTCAAGGGGCGGTGGTGTAAACATGAAGGGACCAAGTGATAGATATTGCATCTTTCCCTTCGTGGCCCTTAATTGAGGGATGCCATTGTGTGTCTTTGGAATATTGAATTTTAGAATATAGGGGCATTGTTCCTCATCTACACCTCTCTCCATAGGTTTGGAAGGCTATATTTCTAGGTTGCCCCCTAAACACAATGTCGAGAAGTGTTTAGAATGAGGACAAATATTCCCTAACTCCAAGATTGCATTATGCTTGACATCCTCACTTTTATCCATCTCCTCAACATCGACATCTACCAACAGAGAATGGTCTAATGGTTGGGATTCTTCTTCTTGTTCCATGCATTTGCTAGTATCCACAACACTCTATAGTTCGGCCTCAGATGCCTCAACTTTTTCATTCAAAAGACCCTGTAGGTCATATATACTTGAACCAAATTGATCCATCTCTTTTCTAAGCGCTATTCTCCCTTCCACTTGGGGTTCCTCTTGAGTATTGACTAAGACTGTGACTTGAAAATAATTACAAGTTGTAGTCTCAGCCATCATCTTTGTGAGCTTGGCACTGAAGCTTTTTAAGGCTCCTCCCTATTTAGTAAGTTGCTCCCTCATTGCTTCCATATGTTCCGGGATCATTTTTCCATATTTCTTGTTTGAGCATGATGTTCCTCCTCTTCATTATTCTTGTAAGAATCAGAATCATCAGGAGGATCGTAATAGGGCTTGGGGAAGGGGGAAAAAATGAGGGAAACTACTCCAATGGCCATCTAGACCACCAAATACACCAAAAGTATGACAGAGTTGCCACAAGTGAGGTCCTCTACAATTCAGACAAGAATCACCTAGATATGAATACCTATCATTCGACCCATTTATATACCAAGATGTCATGCTAAGAATAGTGGTAAAATACTACAAAAAATGAACTAATAAAATATATACAGAATAGCGAAATAAAATCCTAACCTACAAACGATTAAACAATATTCAAGTCCCCGTCAATGGAGCCAAAAACTTAATGTCCGCACACGCAAGCACACGTGGTCATAAAGTAATATATGATTTTGAAGTCCAGATATCGTACACAAGGGACTTGTCAATTTAATCATTATAAGATTGTCACTTTGTTTTTACTAATCTACCAAATAATTAAATGATGATTGATTTGGAAATTAAACTATTAAAACTTCAAATATAAAATTAACTAAAACAATTGCAAGCTTGACTGTATTTTGATGATGGTGAATGACTAGGAAATGGCATTTTGTTGGTTTAAAGTTGAGTTTTCCAGACGTAATTAAACTGACATGATTCTTCATATGGTTGTTAGTTGAAAGTTACTATCCCATTTCTTGCCACTATTCCTAGTATCCAAGAACTATTTCATGAACCCTAATGCCTATATCCCTATGGTCGCAGGAGAAAAATGAAACGACGATTATGCCTACTTGTATTTCAACTAAATGGGATTGAAGGGTATATCCTTATCCTCAACAACAACTTTTATTCTATCACCACTGGATTCAAGGGTCTTTGAATCCCCATTTTGTATTTATTTTTAACACTTTCGATTCCCTTTCCCAAGTTCAATCAAAAGCCAACAGATTACTTACAAGGTGACCAATCTTATAAATAATAAATTAACACAAATAAATACAAACAACCATAATTGATGAATCAAAACCAAATTTAATTAATCTTTTAAACAATCAACTATTCACCATGGCTACAACCCTAGAGTATGAGTTTGGCTACTAATAGACAAGTGGAAAAACAAATATTTAGTCATCATCATATGAAAATACAAAGTAAAGAAGAGAAAACTTAGTTGTAGAACTGTGTCTTCCTTCCAAA
>JACEIK010004695.1:32344-67177 GCA_018107945.1 Datura stramonium | reverse complement strand
TCATATAAAATCACATGAAAATGTATAAAATAACTTAGACAACACGACTAATTTAAGCTATAAAGCGTATCACGGGCACTATATTTTTTCCCGTGATCAAGTTATTGACGCCATAACTAAAGCTTCAAGAATCTTGCATATCTAGCATGATTAAGCCAAAACCTACCTTGTGATTAACTTTTGTTAAGCTTTATGAGTATTCATGAAAATATTAAAAATGACTATTATACCCTTATGAGTTATGATTTTAGAATTTATGAAATGTTTTGAGGATATTGTTATGTATTTGGCCAAGGCCACACTTACATGTTTTGAAACTATATTTTCTATAGATTTTGGCCAAGTATTACTCATGATTTACTTGAATTGAGAAAGTAATGTCTTAGCATGACTATGAGTTTTCAAAAGTTGAAAGCATGATCTATAAATTCCTTATTGTTTAGCTTTTTGCTTTAAAAATATTCTATATATGTGTATGTATATATGTATGTATATGTTTATCATTTTGAGCCCAAGGGATAAGATTAGGCCTTTTTAAAAGGCATTTTTTAAAAAATAGAACCCTCAGATAAGGCTAATCTTTTAGAGTAGTTTTCGGACAAATTATGCCCAAGGCTTATACAATTAGCAGTAATTTAAAAACTGAGTAAGTGGTTGATCGAGATGACATGAGTTCCTCAAGGAAAGTGTTGTAAATTTCATTTTCTAATGTAGGAGTGAAGCGTACCGCCAGGCCAGGCACCTCCCCAGTACATATCCATGGAAAGTGGTGGATATATGACTCAGGAATCTTGCTAGCAAGTCAGTTCAGGCCCCTTCTTTGATAAGATATGTTTGTGGCTTTTCCAGTTGGGCCATAGGGATCAAACTCCTTGTATACATGGTGCACTATGTCAGTTATTCCACGATCTCCATAATATTTTCAGTCAGTACTACTATGTTAGTATTTTTAGACAGAGCTCCTAGACAGTATTTGCAGTTACAGATTTTAAAAAGAAAAATGAATATTTCCCTTTTGAACCCTATTGATTGTTTTATGCATAGTTACTTATGATTTTCATGCTCAGTTTCTTTACTTAGTATCCTATGTTTCATATGTTTTTTCCATCTTATGTACATTACAATTTCATGTACAAATGTCCCTCCTTGCCTAAGGCGCTACATTATTTTATAATGCTGCCTTAAGTATAGATTCTCTCAGATGAGCAGCTCAGTAGCTTATCCCAACTCAACTTTTGGTGAGCCCTACTCTCTCTTGGGGCGGTATATATTCAACAACGGTCCAGTTTTTGATTAGAGGTTATGCCGGGGACCTTATTTTGGTAATTCAAACTTTTTAGTTTAGTAGAGGCTTTGTAGACTAGATTGTCAGTCAGTGTGATCTCTTGCTTCCACTCTGATTTTGACTAGTGGGTCACCTTTTGTATAAAAACAATGATTTTATGAAAATCTCTTTGTGTTAGTTGTATGTTGTATGTCAGATTCCAATTTTATATTTATTCATGTATTCGTGTTTAGATGTATGCTTGTAGTTCCATGCTAGTTTAGCAATACGCTTGGCCAGCAATGGCTATAGGTTCCGATCTCTCTTAGGCCCTAGGCTGGGGTGTGAAAAACATTGTATCAAAGCACTAGGTGGATGTGTCCTAGGGAGTCTATGAAGTTGTATCTAGTAGAGTCCTATTTATGGGCATCTAGCATTCCATACTTTTAACTGGGAGGCTGTAGGACATTTCGAAACTCTTTTTTCACACTCTAGATCGTGCTATAGAGTGAGCTCTATGAATTGAACTAACTCATGATTGTTATGAATTTAAGCTTTTTATCTAGAGAATGCCTCTAAAAGGAAAGTCTATAGTAGGACCGAGGGCTAGTACTAGTGCCAATGTGATAGTAAAGAGAGAGGCTAGTGAATTGCCTCAGACCCGGGGGATACAAAATAAATCCTAGGGTCATTTAGCAAGTTACCTAATTAGGATATCATCTCCTCTCCCAATAGTAAACCCAGTGAATAAACTAAAGTCCTTTCTTTAGTAGCCCAAAACTTTGGATGTAGAGTTTAGGAGAGCGATTCAAATGCTCAGTCGACTCATGAAAACTCAGCCTCAGCGATAGGAATTAGCTGATGTCCATGTTAGCTCTCTGAGCTAGACTAGTATATCCCAAATTAGGGAACTTCATAGTATGAGTCCGCTATTCTTCACGAGGTCTAGAATGGAAGAAGATCTCAAAAATTCCATTGCTAAGATCATGTTAGCAAAACAAAGCGCGTTGAGCTCACCTCCGATCAGTTGAAAGGTATTGCTAACACCTAGTACGAGCAATGGGAGATGTCTCTAGATGAAGAGGATGATGCAGCCCCAGCTACATGGGATGAATTCAGGGAGGCCTTTCTTGAGAACTTTCTACTACTAGAGCTGAATGAGGCCATGGACGAGGAGTTAATGAACCTACAACAGGGCAGTATGAGCATGAGGGAGTATAGTCTCAGGTTCGTGCAGTTGAACCGATTTGCATGGTCGCCACTGTGCGGGCCAGGATGTGCGAATTTGTATATGGCCTTAGAAGGCACCTAGTGGGTGATTGCCACAGTCATGTTTCACAAGGATATGGAAAAGCCGAGATAATGGTCTTTGCCCAGCAGACCGAGGACATAAAGTTAGCAAACAGGCTCAAGAAGAAGTAGTTCCAGGGTAAGAGGGCCTAATCAGCTAGCGATGATAGCAGTTTGATGAAGGGCGTATGTACGCACTTCTTAGCCATAATTTTTCCCATACCTTACTATGTTTTGAGAACAAAGTATGTGTGTTTGCATGTGTTTTATGATATATTTGTGAAAAAGAGCTAACGCACATGATGAGATGCTTTCAGGGCTTAAAGCAATGATTTTGGGCCTGTTTGAGGCTTAAAAGTGCAATAATGGAAAAATGGGGTGGATGAGACGAATATATAAAAGTTGGCAGCGCACAGGTATAGCTGTGCTATGGCCTTCGCACTGCATAGCCATTTCAGCGCTACCAGAGGCGTGCCGCAAAACTATTTTGGTGCAACCAGAGGCACGCCACACAAGCATCTCGGCGTTATGGGAGGCGCAAGGCACAGGCAAGTTTGGACGTCTAGAAAAGTGAAATCGCAATTCTACTAGGAACAAAAGCTGCAAATCCTAAAACAAATCCATGAAGGAACAAAGAAGGCGTAAATTTACTATTATAAATACCCTTTATTTCTTTGTGATAGGGAGAGAATTTTAGGACAAGTCTTAACACACTTAGAAGAGATATTTAGAACAAATTTTTAGAGAACTTACAACTTAGAATTGAGAGTTTGAAATATGTTGTGATACTTATTATTGAATTTTTCTTCTTTATTTTTGCAATAATCAAGTGAGTTTCTTCCTATCATCATTTTAAGTATTTATTTATGTGTTTTTCTATGAATGTTATTAATTTACTTATAAACATGAGAGGCTTACACCTCCACAACTAGGATTGTGAGAACCATGGTGAATTACCGAACTAAGGTTTGCATGACGTGATTCTAAACCAATACTAAATTCTTGTATTGTATTCTCTTCATTTGTAACGCTTCTTAATGGTGCGTAACATTAGGACTTGCCTGAATTTTTTACTTGCTTGAGCCTAGAGAGGTAGAGATTAGGAAATGAGAAGTACAACAAAGCCTTGATTCTTTATAATCATTGTATAACTTGAGTTGTGGTAGTAGGATAGTTAATTTGGAAAAAATTGATAATGGTTAAATTGAAATCGCTCTTGAGACCTAACCCGGTTATTGAGTATAGTCATTCAATAGGGACGAACCAGTCGTTTGGATGAACCCTAGTTATCAGTTCTACAAGTATTGGGATAGATCACAAGTGCAAAACCCGAAGTAGTTATAAACTCATAGGGAAAACTTACCATAGTTAGTTGCATTAATTTAGAATAAAACATTCAATTTCTCTCAACAATATTACTTGTTACTTTTACAAATCCCCCCCCCCCAGGAGATAATTGGCTTAAAGCTTAAATACTAGCGTTCTTCTATATCCTTCTATATTCCCTATGGAATCGACCCCAACCTCTTTGTTGGGTTCTTTATTGACAACGTTCGCTTCATACTTTGTCAGGAACTGTGAGTTTGAGCATTATAAAAAAGTGGCACCGTTGCCAGGGAATACGGCTTAGGATTAGATTAATTTCTTGTGTTTAACTTTTAATCATTATTTCCTATTTTACTTTTGGATTTCTTTTTCTGACGTGTCACAGTTTAACATGGTAAAACAAGTAGCCAAAATGTGACCACAGTCCCAACAGGTATCTTGATTAAGTCTGAGTAATAAAGATACCTGCATCGTGTCGCGACGTTAAATCAGGCGCTACTTGGAAGGCAACCCAAGATGATTTTTTTTGTTTTGTTTTTATGTGTTTGTTCAAGTGTGTAGGTGTTAAGTCATAATTTACAATGAATTTGGAGCATTAAATGCATAGATGGGGGAAGCTGCTCTTGCCCCCACAAACGATGAGGAGTAGAGATCCAGTGAGTTCTTGTTTCACTCTTTTACTTTATGCTTTGTTATTTTAGCATTGGGTACAATGTTACTAATTAAGTGTGGGGTGGGAGAAGTGAACTTCATATTACCATGCATGCCTTAATTTATAAATTTACACATGGTAGGCCTAGTTGATTTTTGGGATTTATGACTTATTGTGTATACTTGATTGGTTTGTAGTAGGTTTTTTTAGTTTTATTTTGTTTTGGGTTCCTCCAGTTTTTGTTTATGGTACTTTTCCAGTGGGTAGTCCCTTAGAACCGACTAGAGAGTCTAGATTTTTATTTTTTTAATTTTTAGTCATTGATTCATGATTTTGCCCGATGATGGATGGATGACAACCATCTTAAGGGTAAATTAGTCATTAGGAAGAACAAGAACTTGGACCTTACGAATGCTAGGTGCTTCACTTTAGGTATCATTGAGACTTTATAAAAATTCACTTAAATGCATGAAAGGTAGAGAAACTTAGTCTTTTGGAACTTGACTCTTGTAATTTAAAAAGTGGGCTTAATTATGTTATGCATGCAATATGAATATACATGTTTATGTGATCTTCATTTCCATTGTTAAACCATTTTGTGCCAATGCGTGAGGAATTTTTGATATACTCCATTCTTGTAAATTGATGTCTAGAACATACCGGTGTGTGTGTGCAAATCGAAATAAGAATGATGTATTTAGGAAGTTACATAGGCATTTGTTTGGTAGCCTTATTTTTATCCTATTTTACCTACCTTGATTGTAATTATTCTAGTTAGCCATGTTGAGCCTTAGCCTATTATTTTGATAGCCATATTAGAAGTTTAATCCCTTTTTGTTTTATTGACTTGTATTTGATCCAAATGACTCCTAGAGAACTTTAATTGATAAATTGTCACGACCCGAACATAGGCCCGTATCTAGACACGGAACCTAAAATCACAAATGGCTCCAAGTCGACCCATGACACGAACATGACAACTAAAGCTCAACATAATAAATGCAGAAAATCTAACACTTTAAATAGCGAAAGTCTGAATATTTAATAACAATTTGAACAAAGGAATACACAACATTGATCCGAAGCTGAATACATACTATGTCTGATAAGCCTCGAGAATCTGATGAGTTGATGGGACAAGACCCCAACTAACTCACTAATAAACTGAAACTGAAAATAATTGGTAAGAAGGTACTCGAAGAATGAGGACACACCAACAAGCTGGGAAATGCTAACTTTGAGGATCTGGCTAGCGACGGGACTAAACCTGAACGTTTGAGCCTGTATCATGAAACGATATAACATAGAGTATGCGGTCAATACTTGGAATGTACTAAGTATGCAAGGTATGTAAAACCACTAAGTAAGTAAAACTGAAATCATGCATATCTTAAAACATATTCAATATAAGATTCTGAGAGTAAGGCTTGCATGTTATTATCTGAAAACATGATTTGAACTTGACTGAATATCATAACTAATTTGAATGACCCAAAGCTCAATTGATAATAATAAGTAAAATTGAACATTGGGTAAAACCTGCTGAAATAATAATATCATAACTGAAAATCATAAGGAACAATGGGAGACTCTTCATATAACCGACATTACCACGATAGAGCTTACGTGGCCCTGACTATTACCACCAAGTGGGCAGAGCCGTCCAAAGCCTTACCAGGGATAAGGGCGCTACCATGATATCGATATCAAGATGAAGGCCCCTCAGAAGCTGGGAAGCTCACTAGGGAGGTCCCAAATAATCTGAACAAACCTATGTTGGCATGTAGTTCTGAGGCAGAGGGTTGACTGAATCCTTAGCCTACTCAGTTCTAGACACTACTCCCAAAAACATGTATATGCTCTCTATTAATTTTCAAGAAAGTTGAACTATCATCTTACGATAAAGTTGAATCATAATAGTACATGCATAATTTGAAAACATATCATGAGGAGCCTCGGTTCAACCATACCACAATCTGAAAAGTGGTAGTCTAGACTCCAAAACTATGTGGTAAGCTAATAACATGAAATTGAAGTAAATCATGAAACATAATTGATCATTTGGGCTTTCCCAAACTTATACATGCTTTGGGATATTAAAATCATGGATATAAACATGGGTAATTTAAAATAATGATTTCATCATAGAAATCTCATCATACTTGAAAACATAAATCATAATCTCAATCTTTCATGAACTTTCGTAATTGGGAATCATAATTGTAAAATTTGAAATAATAAATTTGTAATTAAAATCATTATAAAACACACACATGACTCTTAAAACAACATTAGAAACATGAATAGATTTTACCCATGATAAATACTTAGAGAATTTCACAAATTGAGTTAAAACCCTATAGATTCATCAACCTTGAGTTACATGAGTTTAGAAGAGGATTTAGGCATGGAAGTGAAGGAATAATACCATTCATAACCCTACATACCTAGATAAATCTTATTTCACACCCTTCCTTGATTGCCCAAGAGCTTTGCGGAAGAACCTAGGGAATTCTCAAGCTTGATCTCCAATGGTTCACTCTAATCTTGTATGCATGGAATGAAAAGGCTTATGATAGATTAAGTACTCTTAAAACCCTTCTAAATGAGATAAAAACAACTTAGTTTAGCACTTAAGAGCTTAGGAATTACGAAAATACCCTTACTAAAATGCAGGAAAAATTCACACTGCCAGTCACCACTAGGGACAACACAAATCATGGTGTACCTAACAACTCGTGGTGACCCAGTCATTGGGAACACTGCCAGAAATCAACAATTCAAATCTTCCCCTGACCACGACCCACTCCATGAGTCATGGAGTCGCTTCACGACTCGTGGCTTCCTCCATGGTGACACCTTGATCACGAACCTTTTCCATCCTCCTATCACTTCATGATTCACCTAACAACTCGTGAAGTCTACCCACAGGTCACTGGACGACTCGTCCTTTGGGCCAGGCAATATTTTCCTTCTTTTCTTTGTTTGAACCCTATGGTCTGATCTTAGAGAATTTTAGAAGATCTTAGGGACTTCTTACAATATCTCCCCCTTGGAAACATTCATCCTTGAATGTGAAAGAACATAGTGAAAGCTGGGGAAAAATAGACTGTCATCCCAAATATTGAACATCTAAAGCTTAAAACTAACAGAGTGACTGACTCCAGACTGAATTATATGACTGAACCAAATTCATGAATCACGCATACCTATTCTAACAAGAAAGAAACTGAAACACATGGACTGAACATGAAACTGAATAGAGTACTGAGGAGGGAACTGGTACCTCAAGCTGAAACTAAATCGGAAGGGAATAGATATGGGTATTTAGTCATCATATCTGCTTCGGCTTCCCACGTAGCCCCCTCAACATTTTTATTCCTCCAAAAAACCTTTACTGAAGCTACTTCTTTATTTCTTAACTGCGAAAACTAAAAATCCAGTATTTCAAGTGGAACCTCTTCGTAGCTAAGTCTATCCTTCACACTTATGCTCTCCATCGGAACAACTAAAGCCGGATCACTCATGCGCTTCTTTAGAAGCGAAACATGGAAAATTGGATGTATTAAAGACAATTCTAAGGGCAATTCCAACTTGTAAGCCACCTTGCCAACATGTCTCAAAATCCTATATGGGTTAACATAACAGGGACTAAGTTTTCCCTTCTTTCTGAACCTCATCACTCCCTTCATGGGAGACACCTACAAGAACACCCAATCATCAACTTCAAACTGGAGTTCTCTCCTCCTCACATCCGCATAGGACTATTGGCAACTCTAAGCTGTTTTCCAACTTTATTTATAAGCTGAAATTTCTCAATAGCCTTATGAACTAAATATTTCCTATCAACATAGCTTCACCGACTTCGAACCAACCAATAGGCGATCTACATCTCTTCCTATAAAGAGCCTCAAACGGAGCCATCTGAATTCTGGAATGGTAGCTGTTGTTATATGCAAATTCGATGAGAGATAAATGATCATCCCAACTACCCATGAAATCAATCACACATGCTCTCAACATGTCCTCAAAAGTCTGAATGGTCTGTTTAGCCTGACCATCTATCTGCAGGTGAAAAGTTGTACTAAGCTTGGCCTTAGTGCCGAGTCCCTTCTGAAACTGAGTACCTCTATCTGATATGATGGAAAAGGGCACTCCATGTGTCACAACCCATACGTAGACCCGAATTATAAAATGGGATATGGAATCCCGAGAGGCCCCAAGTCGACCCATGGAATAAGCATACATCTAACTTCATTCATTATAAGCGAGAGACTAATCACAAGGCATAGTGGAAACGTAAGCAAAATCATAACATATCATAATGTAAGGAAATCTCTAGACAAACACGCAAAATGAGTATTAAATACTATCTGAAAGCCTCTACCACATATGATGGGTTGATGGGAAACACCCCAACTAACCCGGATAAGTATTGAAACATATAATAGAATGAATGTCTGTCAAACGGCCCTCAGAACATGAGGACTCACCAATAAGCTAAAAGTAAACTCTAAGATGATCTAGGTATGCGGATGAGCCTAAGAGCCGGAACCTGTATCATAAGACGATACAACATAGAAAGTATGTGGTCAGTACATGGAATGTACCGAGTATGAAAGGTAAGTAAAATGAAAATTTAAAATATGTAAAAGCTCATAAAACATCATAAGAGTAGGACTTCATGCTCATAATATAAATATCATAACATAACATATCATAGGGCTCAAGGTTTACAAACTGTTCGCAAAATAATCGAAATCAGAATCATGAGAGGAAAAGCCGTATTGAACATAACTTGAGCCAATATACATAATCATAGACATGAATAAATCATGACGAACTGTGGGAGATTCTATTAATCGACATACCCCATGTGAGCACACATGAAGCCCGAGTTGTAACCCTATTTGGGAGGGTGTTCGTACCTTGCCAAGGGTAGAACTATGAAAGTGTGATATCACCATGAAAAGGGCCATTGGGCTGGGGACAGTCACAAAGAAGGTCCCAACATACCTATGGTGGCATGTAGTTTATGAGATTTGGGGCAGAACCTAGGCCTCGAACCTACTCGGTGTTCTATACTACTCCCAAAACATATATAGTACTCATAGTATAACATGCATGAATTCATGGGCCAGTTAAATCATGATAATCATAAACATAATTGTACATATGCGAACTAGCCATGACATAAAGCCCGTCAGTCGGCCAAAATATAATTTATGAATCATAGGTTTCATGCGTACTTGTAGATCATACATATAACTTGTAAATCATCAAATCATGATGGATAATTGTATAAATTCATACTTAAAATCATAAATCATGTTAGACTTGTAAATATCATCAATTGAAGAGAAGATCATAAATCGATTCATTATAAAGCATGCTTAAATAGACTTGATTTAGTAGAAATTGCAATCAATAATTTCAATAATTGGGAATAGTTTTAAAATCTAATCAAAATCCATAAAATATAATTTTAATCACAATTTACAACAACCCATTTACAAATCATTAGATTTTCATAAACATCGAATTAAAACCCCAATAGATTTTTAGTATGCTTCCATTAATTACTAGAGAATGGGCATGGGTGTGAATGAATACACCCTTTGTAACCCTACATACCTGAAAAGTCTTGATTCTACCACTTCTCTGATTGCCTAAGAAGGATTTGAATGAGAACCTTGAGAACTTGCTCTAGATCACCTCCTCAACCTCTCAAGTTTGCATGCATGGAAGGAAATAAATTAGAATAGGTTTTGCCCCTCCTAAAACCCACTAAAACGAGCCTTAAACAACGTAGTATAGTCTTTAGGAACTTAGAATTTATGAAAAGGCCCTTACTAGTTCACAGAATATTAACTGTCAGGTGGTCCTAACGGATGACCTGACGACTCGTCCTTATTAGACACGGCTTGTCATGTCAATCATCAAGTGCCCTTCCTTGCTTTGTTTCCTGTGCTCTTAACGGGTCACATCATGACTTGTCAGGGTCGTGGTCACTAGTCGTTAAGTACACTGTCTTATTCCCAAACTATGGACTCCAAACCTGCAAATGACTTACCCCACGAGTCGTTAAGGCTAACAATGACTCGTGGGGACTCCTGTCAGGTGCACTGCCCAGCTTTCTTCTTCCAACCTCTGTTTCCTTCCCGAAGAGTCACCTGATGACTCGTGGTCTATCCTCACGAGTCGTGAGATAACTCACTCTAGGGCTGCAGTAGAAATTCCCACTTTTTCCTTGTTTTAACTCCCAGGTCGATCTTTGAGTTCCCGGGGTATAATAATATCTCTCCCTTGGAAATGTTCATCCTCGAATGTTGGAAAACACACAGAAAAATAGAGACATACAATTATCATTATCAAATACTAATCATTTAAACCGAAGACTGACGGAATGACTACCTCCGAAAAGAACTATATAGTTGAACTGAATTCAGGCATCTCATACATTTACCATAACATGAAACAAACTTGTGTCCATGAACTGATCATGAAAGTAAATAGAGTCATGAGCAAAACTGATACCTCAAGTCGGAACTGAGCCAATAGAGAATAAGTGTGGGTATTTAGCCATGATATCCACTTCGGCTTCCCACATAGATCCTTCAACATGTTGATTCCTCCATAATACTTTAATTGAAGCTACTTCCTTATTCCTCAGCCTCCGAACCCGACGATCCAATATTTCAACTGGAACTTCCTCATAGCTAAGGCTATCCTTTACTCCAACGTTGTCCACCAGGACTATTTGAGCTGGATCTCCCAAACGTTTCTTCAAATGTGATACGTGAAACACAAGATGCACTAAAGATAACTCTGAGGGTAAGTCCAACTCATACGCTACCTTACTAACTCTTCTAATAATCTAGTAGGGACTAAAATAATGGGGACTGAGTTTTCCTTTCTTCCGAAACTGCATGACTCCCTTCAAGGGAGATACCTTCAAAATACCCAATCATCCACCTCGAACTCCAACTCTCTCCTCCTCACATCAACATATGACTTTTGATGACTCTAAGCAATTTTTAGCTTGTCCCTTATCAACTGAACCTTCACCATAGCCTCATGAACCAAATTTGTCCCTATCATAGCTTCCTCACCAACCTCAAACCATCTGATGGGCGATCTACATCTCTTCCCATAAAGAGCCTCAAATGGTGCCATTTGGATGCTAGAGTGATAGCTATTATTGTAAGAAAACTCGATCAGGGACAAGTGATCGTCCCAAATACCTTTAAATTCCATCACACAATCTCTCAACATGTCCTCAAGGGTTTGGATTGTCCGCTTCTCTTGACCATCGGTCTGCGGATGAAATGTTGCGCTGAGCTCAACCTGAGTCCCAAGCCCCTTCTAAAAAGACCGCCAAAATTGGGAGGTAAACTGAGTACCTCAGTCCGAAATAATGGAAAAGAGAACTCCATATAGACGAACCAACTCTCGGATATACAATTTGGCATAATCATCCGCCGAATTTGTGATTTTCACCGGTAGGAAATATGCAGCCTTGGTCAATCTGTCTACCATCACCCAAATGGAATCATATTGTCGACGAGTATGAGGCAGGACTGTAATGAAATCCATATTAATATCTTCCCAATTCCAAGTGGGAATGCTGATATCCTGCACTACGCCTCCCGGCCTTTGATGTTCAACCTTTACCTGCTGACAGTTTGGGCACCTGGCTACGAATTCTGTAATATTCTTCTTCATTCCATCCCACCAATAGATTTCTCGTAAATCATGATACATATTCTTGGCACCTGGATGGATAGAATACCTAGATCCATGGGCCTCATGCAATATCCGACTCCTCAAATCATCAACATCTGGGACATATAGGCGACCCTGGTGCCGAAGCACACCATCTCTCCCTTGGGAGAAGATCTCCACCTTCTAACTTCGAACAACTTCTTTCAGCTTTACCAAAATCAGATCCTAATCTTGTCTAGCTTTCACGTCAGTCACCAAGGACGATTCTGATCCGTTCTAGACAACAACACTGCCATCGGTTGAGTTGACAAACCTAACTCCCAACCTTGCGAGTTGATGTATATCTTTCACCAACTCCTTTCCTTTATCCACATGGGACACACTCTCCATAGAGAGCTTGCTAGGTGTGTCCGCTACCACATTCGCCTTACCCGGATAGTAAAGAACACTCATATTGTAATCTTTGAGTAACTCCAACCACCTCCTTTGCCGAAGATTGAGATATTTCTACGTGAACACATATTGTAAGCTATTGTTGTCCATAAACACATCCACATGGACCCATATAAGTAAAGTTGCAAAATCTTCAATGCAAATACCACCGCTACCAACTCTAGATCATGGGTTGGGTAATTTTCTCATGGATCTTTCACTTTCTAGAGGCATATGGTATTACCTTCCCTCGCTGCATCAATACACACCCGAGCACGATTCTCGAAGCATCAAAATACACTACAAAACCATCTGTACC
The DNA here is from genome assembly GCA_018107945.1 of Datura stramonium. Classification (NCBI taxonomy): domain Eukaryota; kingdom Viridiplantae; phylum Streptophyta; class Magnoliopsida; order Solanales; family Solanaceae; genus Datura; species Datura stramonium. Next base: position 54,169 of record JACEIK010004695.1, on the reverse strand, counting down.
CTCAGTTAGGGTCAAAACCGATGCGGTAGTTAGTCGAGCCTTCAACTCTTAGAAGCTTTTCTCACAAGCCTCCAACCGTTGGAACTTTACCATTTTCTAAGTCAACTTGGTCAAAGGTGTTGCAATCGATGAGAATCCCTCAACGAACCTCCGATACTAACCAGCTAAACCCAAGAAACTCTGAATATCCAAGGTATTCACCAGCCTAGGCCAATTCTTCACTGCCTCAATTTTCTGAGAATCTACTTTTATGCCCTCGCCTAATACTACATGGCCAAAAAATGGTACCAAGTTCAACTAGAACTTGCACTTACTGAACTTGGCTTACAACTGGCGATCCTTGAGGGTCTGAAGCACTACTCTCAAATGAGCGGCATGCTCCTCCTTGCTATGGGAGTATATAAGGATGTCATCAATGAACTCAATCACGAATATGTCTAGATACGGCTTGAACACCCTGTTAATCAGGTCCATAAAAGCTGCAGGAGCATTTGTCAGTCCAAAAGGCATAACTACAAACTCATAATGTCCATACCGCGTCCTAAAGGTTGTCTTCGGGATATCGCCCTCCCGAACCCTGAGCTGATGATACACGGACATAAGATCTATCTTTGAGAAACACTTGGCACCCTGAAGCTGATCAAACAGATCATCGATACTGGGTAAAGTATACATGTTCTTAATGGTAACCTTGTTCAATTGTCATTAGTCAATGCACATCTGAAGCAAACCATCCTTCTTCCAGACAAATAACACTGGTGCACCCCACGGAGACTTGCTCGGTCTGATAAAGCCATTATCCAATATGTCCTTTGACTGATACTTCAATTCTTTTAGCTTGGCTGGAGCCATCCTGTAAGGAGAGATAGATATAGGTTGCGTATCGGGTAGAAGGTAAATACCAAAATCAATCTCCCATTCGGGAGGAACACCTGGCAAATCATTGGGAAAGACCCCTGGATATTCACGCACCATCGAAACTGACTGGATTGTCAGGGTCTCAGACTCAACATCCTTAAACCTGAATAAATGGTACATGCAACCCTTAGAAATCATCTTCCGGGCCTTAATATATGAAATAAATCAACCTGCTGGCACGGCCGAACTACCCTTTTCACCCGGAAAATGAAATTCCACTGCACGGTTTCTGTAATTTACAAAAGCATAACACGCATACATCCAATCCATGCCAAGAATAATATCAAAATCAGTCATGGCTAACTCTACAAGGTTCGCGGAGATGACTTTATGCAATATAGAGACCGGGCATCCTCTATATACCCACCTAGCTACAATCGAATCACCGATAGGAGTAGAAACCGAAAATGGTTCTGACAGAGTCTCAAGACTAACTCTAAGGCTACTAGCAATGTAAGGAGTCACAAAAATAAAAAGTATCCCCTGGATCTAGTAAAGCATAAACATAGATATGAAAAACATGCAACATACCAGTGACCACATCCGGGGAGACCTCCTGCTCCTGACGGGGTACTAAAGCATAAAACTTGTTTTGACGCTGACCGTCGGCTGAACTGGTTGAGGCACCCTGCTGAGGGGGACGTGCTGCTGGAACGATAGAACTGACTATTGGCATACAGGCTCTACCTATCCCCGATCTGACTGAAGGGCGATCCCTGCATCTGTGTCCGGGTTTTCCACACCCGAAACAAGCATCCGAGCCGACTAGGCACTTCCCGGGATGATTCTTACAGCACTTCGCACAAACTGGGAAAGTGCGCTCTATTTGCATGCTGCTCTGACCTCTCGAATCTGGAGCCCTATTCCTCTGATCCCTGCAGAAACTAGATGGCGTACTGGCCAATGATGGTGTTGGAGCAATAGACCTATGTTGAGACTACTGATGTTGTCCACCCCCTAATCTGACTTGAGAAGTCCCATAACTGTTGGTCTTGGCCCTCTTGGCCTCTCTCTACTTCCGACATACAGACTCCATCTGCTGAGCATGTAGAACAATGCAAGGAAAATCTATATCTCGATGCAACATGGCAATCCTGCATTCTTTATCTAGATAGTCTGCCACCTCGTGCACAAATTGTCTCACTCGAGCCCGCTAGTCCGCCACCAACTCTGGTGCATACTTGGATAAACAGGTGAACACCAATGCATACTCCTGAATGGATATGTCACCCTGCTTCAAGTTAACAAAGTCGGCCGCCTTTTTCTCCCTCATCTCCCGAGGGAAGAATCGATCCAAGAATGTTGTGTGGAACTCTTCCCAACCTATAGGGCCTGCACCCACTGCCCTAGCATCTCTCCCCTATTTGAACCATATGTGGGCCACCCCTTTAGTTGATAGGAGGCCAAATCAACACAATCTACATTGGTCACCCCCATAACTTGAGTTATCTTTAGAATATCCTCAATGAAGTCGTGCGGATCCTCATCCACCTTGGACCCAAGGAAATCTGTAGGGTTCATCATCAAGAAGTCTCTAATCTGGGTCGCTGCCGCATTGCCATTTTGGGGGATATGCGCAACAGCCTGCTGGTTGACTTGAGCGGTCAAGGCCAGCGCCAATATATGGATAGCCGCCTGAAACTCAGCATGGGCATCTAGCTTTGGTGCTTGGGGCTCCTGAACTGGCGGGGTGTGCTTATGCCCATGATCATTGCCATCTTCGTGGCCTTCACCATTCCCACTTCAAAACCTATGGCTCTGATACAAATTTGTCACGACCCGTATGTAGACCCGTATCGTAACACGGGACAAGGAACTCCGAGAGGCCCCAAGTCTACCCATGGCATAAGCATACATCTAACTTCACTTCATTACAAGTGGAAGACTAATCGCAAGGCATAGCGAAAACATAAGCAAAATCATAACATATCATAACGTAAGGAAATCTCTAGAAAAACATGGAAGCTGAGTACTACATTCTATCTGAAAGCCTCTACTACATACGATGGGTTGATAGGACAACACCCCAACTAACCCAGACAAGTACTGAAACATATAATATCATGAATGTCTATCAAATGGCCCTCGGAACATGAGGAATCACAAATAATCTAAAAGTACACTCTGAGATGATCTAGGTATGAGGATGAGCCTGAGAGCCGGAACTTGTATCATAAGACGAACAACATAGAAAGTATGCGGTCAGTACATGGAATGTACCGAGTATGCAAGGTAAGTAAAATCGACATTTAAAATATGTAAAAGCTCATAAAACATCATAAGAGTAGGACTTCATGCTCATAATATAAATATCATAACATAACATATCATAGGGCTCAAGGTTTTCAAAGCATTTGCAAAACAATCAAAATCATTATCATGAGAGGAAAGCTGTATTGAACATAACTTTATCAAATATGCATAATGATAGACATGCATAAATCATGAGAAACAGTGGGAGATTCTCTTAATCGACATACCCCATATCAGAACACATGAAGCCCGACTTGTAACCCTAGTCCGGAGGGTGTCTGTAACTTGCCAAGGGTAGAGCCATGAAAGTGTGATATCACCTTTTAAAGGGCCATTTGGGCCGGGGACAGTCACAAAGTAGATCCCAACATACCTACGGTGGCACGTAGTTTATGAAATTGGGGGCAGAACCTAGGCCCCAAACCTACTTGGTGTTCGATACTACTCTCAAAAGATATATGGTGATCATAGTATAACATGCATGAATTCATGGTCTAGTTAAATCATGATAATCATAATCATAATTGTATATACACGAACTAGCCATTACATAAGGTCGGTGAGATGGCCAATACATAATTTATGAATCATAGGTTTCATGCATACTTTTAGATCATACACATAGTTTGTAAATCATCATCATGATGGGTAATTGGATAAATTCATATTTAATATCATAAATCATGTTGGGCTTGTAAATATCATCAATTGAAGAGAAGATCATAAATCGATTCATCAGAAATCATGCTTAAATAGGCTTGATTTAGTAGAAATTGAAATCAATAATTTCAATAATCGAGAATAGTTGTAAAATCTGATCAAAATCCATAAAATATAATTTAAATAACAATTTACAACAATCCATTTACAAATCATTAGATTTTCATAGACATCAAATTAAAACCCCAATAGATTTTTAGTAGGCTTCCATTAATTACTAGAGAATTGGAATGGGTGTGAACAAATACACCCATTTGTAACCCTACATACCTGAAAAGGCTTGATTCTACCACTTCTCTGATTGCCCAAGAAGGATTTGAAAGAGAACCTTGAGAACTTGCTCTAAATTACCTCCTCAACCTCTCAAGTTTGCATCCATGGAAGGAAATAACTTGGAATAGGTATTCCCCCTCCTAAAACCCACTAAAACGAGCCTTAAATGACGTAGTATAGACTTTTGGAACTTAGAATTTACGAAAAGTCCCTTACTAATTCTTAAAACATTAACTTTCAGGTGGTCCTAAAGACGACCTGACGACTCGTCCTCACTGGCCAGGACTCGTCATGTCGATCGTCAAGTGCACTGCCTTGCTTTGTCTGCTGGGCTCTTAACGGGTCACACCACGACTCATGGTTACCAGTCATTAAGTGCACTATCTTATTCCCAAACTATAGACTCCAAACCTGCCAATGACTCGTGAGGACTCCCATCAGGTACACTACTTAGATTTCTTCTTCCTAAGTCTGTTTCCTTCCCCATGAGTCATTTGATGACTCATGGGCTATCCTAACGAGTCGTGAGATGAGTCATTTTGGGGCTGCAGTAGAAATTCCCACTTTTTCCTCATTTCAACTCCCGGGTCCGATCTTTGAGTTCCTGGGGTATAACACCATGCAACAAAATGAACTCCCAAATATACAATTTAGCATAATCCTACACTGAATCATTAGTCCTCACCGGTAGAAAATGAGCTGCTTTAGTCAACCTATCCACAATCACCCATATGGAGTCATACTGTCAGTGAGTACCAGGAAATACTGTAATGAAGTCCATATTGATTTCCTCCCACTTCCAAGTAGGGATGCTAATGTATTGAAGCATACCTCTAGTACTTTGATGTTAAACTTTCACTTGTTGATAGTTCGGACACTTAGCCACAAATTCTGCTATGTCCTTCTTCATGCCATTCCACCAATAGACTTCCCATAGGTCACGGGACATCTTGGTGGCACCTGGATGTATAGAATATCTTGAACCATAAGCCTCATGCAACATCCGCTCCTCAAGCCATCAACACCCGGAACAGACAAATGACCCCGATATCATAGTACACTATCTCCCCTTGGAGAAAACCTCCATCTTCTGATTCTGAACAGCTTCCTTAAACTTTACCAAAATAGGATCCTCGTCTTGTCTTGCCTTGGCTTCGGTCACCAAGGAATATTCTGATCCTTTCTGAACAATGATACAACCATCTGTCGAGTCAACAAGATGAACTCCTAGTTGTGCAAGTCGATGCACATCCTTCACTAACTCTTTCCTTTCCTTATCTACATGGGACACACTCTCTATAGAATGCCTGCTAAGAGCATCTGCCACTACATTAGCCTTGCCCGAATGATAAAGGACACTCATATTATAATCCTTAAGAAGCTCCAACCACCTTCTTTAACATAGATTTAGATCTTTCTGAGTAAACACGTATTGTAGGCTTTTGTGGGTCGTAAACACATCCACATGGACCCCATATAGATAGAGTCTCCAAATCATCAAGGCAAATACTACCGCTGCCAACTCGAGGTCGTAAGTTGGATAGTTCTTTTCATGGACTTTCAGCTGCCTGGAAGCATAGGCTATAACCTTATCGTGTTGCATTACTACACAACCAAGGACGATCCTTGAGGCATCACAATATACCACAAACCCATCGTTACCCTAAGGTAGGATCAACACTGGTGTTGAGGTGAGTCTAGTCTTCAACTCTTGATAGCTTTTCTCACAGGTCTCCGACTATTGAAACTTTACTTTCTTCCGGGTCAACATAGTCAATGGTGCTACAATGGATGAAAATCCTTCAAAAAACCTCTGGTAGTAACCAGTCAAGCCCAAGAAACTCCTGATATCAGAAGGACTAACTGGTCTAGGATGATTCTTCACAGCCTCTATCTTTTGAGAGTCCACCTATCACCCCTACTTGACACCACATGACCCAAAAATGCTATCGAGTTTAACTAAAACTCACACTTGTTGAATTTAGCATATTGCTGGCAATCCTTAAGAGTCTGTAGCACAATCCTCAAATGAGCGGCATGCTCCTCCTCGCTCTAAGAGTATATGAGATCATCTATGAGCACAATAACGAACATGTCCAAATACAGTTTGAACACCCTATTCATCAAATCCATAAAAGCTGCAGGAGCATTCGTTAGTTTAAAATACATAACTACAAACTCATACTCACCAAATTGAGTCCTGAAGGCTATCTTCGGGATGCCACTCTCTCTAACGCGGAGCTGATGATATCCAGATTTGAGGTCTATCTTTGAAAAACACTTAGCACCCTAAAGCTGGTCAAACAAGTCATCAATTTTGGGGAGGGGATACCTGTCATTGACGATGACCTTGTTCAACTGTCGATAGGCGATGCACATCCAAAAGGAACCATATTTCTTCCGGACAAAGAGTACTGGTGCACCCCACGGGGATTTTCTAGGTCTAGTGAAACCATTGTCTAAGATATCCTTCAACTACTCCTTCAACTCCTTTAACTCAACTAGAGCCATCTTGTAAGGAAGAATATATATATAGGTTGCGTATCGGGAAGAAGATCAATACCTAAATTGATCTCCTTCTATGGAGGAATTCCCATAAGATCATTTGGAAACACTTTTGGATATTCACACACTATAGGAACTGACTGGATAGTCGGGGTTTCAGATGTAGTATCCTTAACCCTAACTAGATGGTACATAAAACCTTGAGAAATCATCTTTCTAGCCTTAAGGTAGGAAATGAAGTGACCTACAGGCATAGCTGAACTACCCTTCCACTCTAGGACTGGCTAACCTGGAAATCGGAACTCTACCGCACAAGTTCTACAATTTGTTGAGGCATAACATGCATATAGCCAACCATGTCAAACATAACATCAAAATTTGTCATGGCTAGCTCTACTAAATGTTCTTAGGTGACTTTCTGAAGGACTGTGATAGGGAAATTTATGTATACCCGTTGAGCTATAATTGAAACACCAACTAGAGTAGAGACTGAGAAGGGTTCGGATAGGATTTTAGGACTGACTTTGAAACTTCTAGCAATATAGGGCGTCACAAAAGATAAAGTAGCCCCAGGATATAAAAATGCATATAAATCAAGGTGGAATACTCGTATCATACCAGTAACTACATCTGGAGAAACCTCCTGCTCCTAGCGCGATGCAAGGGCATAGAATCTTTTCTGACGCTGACCACCACCTGCACTAGTAGAGGCACCCTGCTGAGATGAGCGTGCTGGTGGGGATGATGAACTAGTTGCTAGGTATCGACCCTTATCATGGCCATGGATAGCTGCTGGACAATTTCTAAGCATGTGCCTAGGTTTTCCACACCTGAAACAAGCACTTGTACCAGCTAGGCACTAACTAGTATGCCTTCTGCCACACCTGTCACAACTTGGAATACTGGGCTCTATGGATCTACTCCCATGACCTTGAGAGTCTGACGCTCATCCCCTCTTGTCGCGCCTAGATCTGGATGGCACACATACTGCTGATGGCGCTAGGGCTGATGATCTCCAGTGGGACTGCTAATAATTCCCACCACCAGGCCTCTACTGGGAGAACCCAAAACTATCGATCCTGGCCCTCTTGGCCTCTCCCTCCCGCTCACTCACCTGCACCGTCTCTATCTACTGGGCATATAGAACCAATTGTGAGAATTCCATATCCTAATGGAGCATAGCAGCCCTGCAATCCTTGACCAAGTAGTCAACTATCCCATGTACAAACCTGCTCACTCGAGCCCTCTGATCAGCCACTATCTCTGGTGCATATTTGGACAAGCGGGTGAACTCTTAAGTATACTCCTAGACCAACATGTTGTTCTATCTTAGTTTCACAAATTAAGCTACTTTGATCTCCCTCATCTCTTGGGGAAACAACCGATCCATGAACATAGTATGGAAGTCATCTGAACCAATGGAACTCGTTCCAACTACCGTGCTATCCTTCCACTATTTGAACCATATACGGGCAACCCCTTTCAACTGATAAGAGTCTAGGTCTATGCACTCCTCCCCTGTCACCCCTATAATATGGGTGATCTTTTAGATCTCATCAATAAACTCGTAGGGATCCTCCTCCACCTTCGATCCGAGGAACTCTGGAAGGTTCATCCTAAGAAAGTTCCTGACTCTTTCCACTTTCTCATTCCCATTCTGGGGAACATGTGCTACTTCCTGCTGGTTGACATGGGTGGTCAATGCTTGTGCCAATATCTGGATGGCTGCCCTAAACTTAGCATGTCAAACTGCTCGGGCACATGATCCTCGGGGGCTGATGGGGCCTATTGGTGCCCATCTCTGTTTCCATTCTCATGGCCATTTCCATTCCCATTTCTCCTTCCATTAACTAGGCAAGGAGGCGTGATTCTGCAAACGCGCATAGCATGAGTTAGAAGGATAGAGAGACATTTCAACGCACAACATAGATCATGAAAGAAAGGAAATTTCCTAAAATGTTTCGTAGCCTCTTCATCATAAGTGTGGCGCGCTTCACACCCATGAAAAAGAATCCACTTAATGCGGCTTTCAAACACCCTAGGATACTTCAAAACCTAATGTTCTAATACTAAGTTTGTCATGACCCAAACATTGGCCCGGATCTAGACATGTAACCTAGAATCATAAATGGCTCCAAGTCGACCCATGGAATGAACATGACAACTAAAGCTCAACATAATAAATGTGGAAAATATAATACTTTAAATAGAAGAAGTCTAAAAATTTGATAACAATCTGAACAATAGAATACACAACACTAATCCGAAGTTGAGTACATACTATGTCTGATAAGCCTCTAGAATCAGATGAGTTGATGGGACAAGACCCCAACTAACTCACTAATAAATTGAAACTAAAAATAACTGGTGAAAAGGTCCTCAAAGGATGAGGACTCACCAACAAGCTGGGAAATGCTAACTCTAAGGAGCGGGCTAGTGGGGGGACTGAACCTGAATGTCTGAGACTGTATCATGAAATGATACAACATAGATTATGCGGTCAGTACTTGGAATGTACTGAGTATACAAGGTAAGTAAAATTGCTAAGTAAGTAAAACTGAAATCATGCATATCATAAAACATATTCAAGATAAGATTCTAAGAGTAAGGCTTGCATGTTATTATCTAACAACATGATTTGAACTTGAATGAATATCATAATTGATTTGAACGACCCAAAGCTGAACTGATAATCATAAGTAAAACTGAACATTGTGTCAAACCTACTGAAAACATAATATCATAACTAATGAACATGCATAACTAAAAATCATGAGGAACAATGGGAGACTCGTTATATAATCGACATTACCATGATAGAGCTTACGTGGTCCCAGCTATTACACTCAAGTGGGTAGAGCTGTCCAAAGTCTTCCCAGGCTAAGGGCACTACCATGAAATCGATATCAAGCTGAAGGCCCATCGGGGGTAGGGAAAGCTCACAAGGGAGGTCCCAAATAATCTGAACATACCTACGTTGGCACTTAGTTTTAAGGAACAGGGTTATAGAACCCTTAGCCTACTCGGTGCTAGACACTAATCCCAAAAACATGCATATATTCTCCATCGTTCTTCAATGAAGATGAACCATCATCTTGTGAAAAAGCTGAATCATAATAGTACATGCATAATCTGAAATCATATCAAGAGGAGCCTCGGCTCAACCATTCCACAAGCTGAAAAATGTGGTAAGCTAATAACATGATATTGAAGTAAATCATTAAACATACTTGATCATATGGGCTTGCCCAAACTTTTGCATGATTTGAGATAGTCAAAATCTTGGATATAAATATGGGTAATTCGAAATAATGCTTTCATCATAGATATCTCATCATACTTGGAAATATAGATCATAATCTCAACGTTTCATGAACTTTCATAATTGGACATCTTAATTATAAGAATTTGAAATCATAAATTTGTAACTAAAATCATTATAAAACATTCCCATGAATCTTAAAACAACATTAGAAATATGAATAGATTTTACACATGACGGATACTTAGAGAATTTCACAAATTGGGTTAAAACCCCATAGATTCATCAACCTTGAATTACATAAGTTTAGAAGAGGATTTGGGAATGGAAGTGAAGGAATACTCCCATTCATAACCCTACATACCTGGATAAATCTAATTTCACACCATTTCTTGATTGCCCAAGAGATTTGGGGAAGAACCTAGGGAATTCTCAAGCTTGATCGCCAATGGTTTACTCTAATCTTGCATGCATGGAATGAAAAGGCTTATGATAGGTTAAGTACTCTTAAAACCCTTCTAACTGAGCTTAAAATGACGTACTTTAAGACTTAGGAGCTTAGGAATTTTAAAAACACCCTTACTAAAACGCAAGAAAAATTCACACTGCCAGTCACCACGAGGGACACCACGACTCGTGGTGTACCTAATGACTCGTGGTGACCCATTCAATGGAAACACTACCAGAAATCAACCATTCAAACCTTCCCCTGACCAAAACCCACTCCATGAGTCACGGAGTCACTTCATGACTCGTGGCTTCCTCCCGTGGTCATACCTTGCCCACGAACCTTTGTCATCCTCCTCTTACTTCACAAGTCACCTAATGACTCGTGAAGTCTCCCCACAGGTCACTGGACGACTCGTCCTGTGGCCCAGGAAACATTTTCCTATTTTTCTTCATTTGAACCCTCGGGTCTGATCTTAGGGACTTTCGAGGTATTACATAAATTTTGTAAGAAAGGAGCATAAGTTAAAAAGTGAAGAGAAAAGCTAAAAAGTGTGGAAATTAGAAGAAAAGAAAAGGGTGAGATTTGCTAAACAAGGAGGGTAATATAGTGAGAAAACAAAAAGAAGAAAGAGCTTTGAAAAAAATGATGATGATGAAAAAAGGTGTGAATGAGATCAATGTTGAAAAAAAATCTCCACTAGTCACCTAAGTTGCAAATTTGAAAAATAAAAGGAGGTATAAAGAGAAAAGATTAGAAATTGAAGAATGTGCTTAAAAAATCAAAGTGTTGTGAAGTATTAAAGTGCTTAAGAAGGTTAGTCACTAACTTGGCCATATAGTCCCTAGCCGTCCCTTAGCCGAAATTACAACCAAATTCAAGTCCTAATTGATTCTTGATTCATAATTCTATATTAGTGGAATATTACACTAAGGGCAAGAATATGTCATCTTTTTCATGCATGTTGAGTTCTTTGGGAGAGTGAGCGGAAATTATTTTATTTATTCCCAAGTTTATATTTATTGTTTGAGAAATGGCATCTCTTCAAAATGTGAGGGGCACAATGGTAAGACTTCGGTATATCTTGATTTCTAAATCACATATGATTCATGTTGGTCCAAATATGTCTTAATCAGTTAGTTTTCAAAAGATAAGTTATTTCGAACTTTGACATTTTAATATTGATCCTATAAGCATGCGAGGGAATTATTGGAGCTTTATTAATTTGTATCATGATCCTAAGTGCAAGTAGACCTATTCATAGGATGAATTTTGTGCCTAAATTTTAGAAGGGAAGTAGTAGATTGTTCGAGGACGAACAATAGTTTAAGTGTGGGGTGGTGATGAAAGGCGTATTTGTGCACTTCTTAACCATATTTTGTCCATACCTTACTATGTTTTGAGAATAAATTATGTGTGTATGCATATGTTTTATGATATATTTGTGAAAAAGAGCTAACGCACATGATTAGACGCTTTCAGGGCTAAAAGTTATGATTTTGGGCTTGTTTGAGGCTTAAAAGTTCGAGAATGGCAAAACAGGATTGATGAGACGAATATATAGAAGTTGGCAGCGCACCGGCATAGTTGTTCTATGGCCTGCGCACCGCGCAACCATTTCCATGCAACCATACGTGAACCGCACAATCATTTTGGTGCAACCAGAGGTGCGCTGCACCGGCATTTCAGTGCTATGGGCAGAATAAGGCACAAACAAGTTTGGACGTCCATAAAAGTCAAATCCAAATTCTACTAGGAACCGAAGTTGCAAATCCAAAAATAAATCCATGAAGGAACAAAAAAGGCATAAATATACTATTATAAATATGCTTTATTTCTTTGTAATAGGGAGAAAATTTTGGGACAAGTATTAACGCACATAGAAGAGAATTTTAGAGCGGATTTTTACAGAACTTACAACCTAGAATTGAGAGTTAGAAATACGTTTAGATACTTGTTTTTGAATTGTTCTTCCTTATTTTTGCAATAATCAAGTGAGTGTCTTCTTATCAACGTTGTAAATATAAATTTATGTATTTGTCTATGAATGCTATTAATTTACTTATAAATATGAGAGGCTAAAACACCTTCACAACTAGGATTGTGGGAACCATGGTGAATTAACAAACTATGGTCTGCACCATGTGATTCTAAACCAATACTAAACACTTGTATTGTATTCTCTTCATCTTTAAATTTTCTTAACAATGCGCAATGTTAGGACTTGCCTAAATTATCTACTTGCTTGAGCCTGGAGAGGTAGAGATTAGGAAAAGAGAAGTATAACAAAGTCTTGATTCTTTATAATCATTGTATAAATTGATATGTGGTCACAGGATAGTTAATTTAGAATAAATTGATAATGGTTAAATTGAAATCGCTCATGAGACCTAACCTAGTGATTGAGTATAGTCATCCAATAGGGACAAACCAGTCGTTTGGATGAACCTTAGTTATCAATTCTACAAGTAAAGTATTGAGATAGATCACAAGTGAAAAACTTGAAGTAGTTATGAACCCATAGGAAACACTTACCCTAGTTAGTTGCATTAATTTGGAATCAACATTCAATTTCTCTCAACAATATTATTTGTTACTTTTACAAATAATCCCGATTAGGAGATAATTGACTTAAAAGCTTAGATACTAGCATTCTTCTATATACTTCCATATTCCCTGTGGGATCCACCCCAACCTCTTTGTTGGGTTCTTTATTGATAACGTCTGCTTTATTCTTTGTCAAGAAGTGTGAGTTTGAGCATTATCACTATTGCAGTAAGGGCGACAGTGATGCGTCAAGAATTTGTGAAATATCTTTTCTTCATTTCATAGTGTTTTGCACTTCTTTAGGAGCTATATTAAAATTAAACTAACCTTATATGCTATTTCAAGAACTCAAATAAAATGAAGAAAAGAGGAGTGAAAGCCTAAAATTTGTCCAAAAGGAAAATTAATGGATGGACCACCTTTCTGAAGGATGATCCACCTGTATAATCATCCTTCAAGTTCCACTATTTCGAGAAATCATTTTGAAGAGGTCTAATCAAAGGAGTGAAAGACATACAGTCTTTCCATAAGATGGTCCGTTAATTAAAAGACGAGTCCACGAGGAGACAGAAGTCAATTTTAATCGATAAAGCAAGAGATAGAAGGCACTTGGGGAGAAGCAGATTTTAATCAATGAAGAAAAGGTCGGTCATTCCTTCCAAAGGAAGATCCATCCTTGAATACCTGGGACCCTTCGTGTTTAAATAATTTTGGGGTTTTTGGAGACAGTATATGTAACATCCCGTATTCAAGCGATAAACTCGTACTTTCAAGAAATGGACAAGAGTTATTAAGTCCAGAAGAAGGATATGTTATGAGGTGTTCAAATCACTCAATGATCGTATGCTAATATTTGAGGTCGAGCAAGTTGTAAAAAAACACATCGGCAAAAGTTATTGGAAGTTACTTTCAGAAATTCTTTGAAATTTGCGTCATATGTATTAGAGTTTTTCTCCCAATCTATAAAGAGTTAGGGGGCCTACTACATATCAAATTAATGGTATATGAGTGTAGTTTCCATCTCACTAAATTATTCACTTATACGACTTCGGAATAAAAAGATATTCATATTTTTGTGAGACTGCGCAATCAGGCACATGGAGGTGGGCACATGTCAGCAGGAATATATCTATACGTCTTGGATGTGATTTTTTTTCACTCCAAATAATTCCTAAAATACCATCTCTTCTTATCCATGGTTCTTATAGGGTTCCTAGGTTCAGTATAGGTGATTCCACCATCCAAACTCTCCCAAAATCGAGCTAAAGTCGGGGTTGTCGTGAAGAACAACTAGCACACGTTTGATATATAGATTTTAGCTTTGTTTGTGAGTTCTTCGAAGGGGAAGATTGTTGAGGAGGCTGTTTATGACTTGCTTTATCTTGTATATTTTAAGGTAAGAGTTCCTAACCCTCCCTCCATTTTTATTCCTCCATCATTAATTTGAAGGTTATACACTATATATCAAAACGCTACCGACATTGGAAATTCTTTTCGTTTGTTGTATACTGTACTATTTTAGGTGGGTTTGATTTTGTATAACGTGGTGATTATTGTGATGAAGTATATAATTTAAGGATTGGTTGTGAATAGTTGAGCTAGCGGATCTCTTACGAGGTATGTTAAGGCAAAACATTTTTTAGTAAGCTTAATTCATTGTTTAGTTTTTACGACTTGTTCTTTATCGCCATAGTACTCAAAGCGATTATAGTTGTTCATTGAGTTGGATACTGGAGTTATATATATGTGTTCATATGATCTTCCCTTGTCGGTATTGGTATTGTTTAGCTTCTGCCACATGTTACAAGCGACATAAAAATCTTCTCGTCTAAATCGTCATCGCTTAGTTGGCTATTGATTGTTTGTTGTTTTGCCGATGCCTTAAGGACTTTGTGATTAGATTCATAGCCTTTCATGTTGATTTTGGCAGCATAATTACTAATGGGCATAGAAACTAGGTGATTGTAATGCTTACGAACTATATAGCTTGCCTACGAGCCTTTGGCATATCTTGATGCGTATACAACTAAAGAATTAGAGTTATAGTTTTACCTTAGGGTAGATAGCATCATCGCTGCCTATTGTAGTATGGTGGTGAGCTTATAGGTCTTCCACCTAGTTATTAGTAACCTTATAGTTTTATATGATGTATAATATATCGTGCAGGCCATTTACAAAGCCACCTCGCTTGCTGATAGATTAGAAGATTGATTGATGCCTTCATTGGCTATCTTGTCAGCTGTTAGTTTTGGGGCGTATCTCTTTAAGATATACATGTACATGTGTCCATTAATAGGTTTCCTAGAAGCATTTTTGACAAGCATACCTTGCTTATGGGGCTATACTTTCGTTATAAGATCTATAAAATGTCTAGAAGGACCATTTTGAAGCCCATGGTGCCACATTGGAATCTACTTACTCATGGACTTCCTTTATGCCTCTGTTGGCATTACTGACCCATAGTAGGCCTTGTGTGCTCAGGCTGTAGTTATAGGAGCCCAGAAGGCTCAAGACAAAGATACAATAGCCAAGTGTGCTCAAGATACAGTTACAGGTTGCCTACGGGGTTGTAGTGTTAAGAATAGAGATATGTAGATTGAAGGAACCTGCCGGGGTTTATGGGGGCTTAGGTAGGTTATTGGTTGTTGTTTGTTGTTTGTACTTGTCAGGTTTATGAGGGTCTGGTTAGATTCTGGTTTGATTATTTCCTTTTTAGTTTTCTGTATAACTTGATAAGATCTTTTGGGTTATTCTCTTATTCTTATAGCTATTTACATTTAGTTCTTACTATCAGTGTTATGACCCGAGTCTGCACCCTGGACGCGATACGGTGCCTAGAACCACGAACGCCTCTAGGCAAACCCAAGGCATGAAAAACTCTAACATGACTAAACTACTGTAACAAAATCTTAAGCGCAAGTTGTTGTATCTGAAAATAACGAAATACTTTTAAAAGTACAAGAACATCTATTAAGACACTAAAATTTCAAAAACATCAAGAGGTATAGGTGAAGCTAATACACATTGTCTAAAAGCATTCTAAGAGATTTGGTGAGTTGTTGGGACAAGCCCTCACCTAACTCTAAAATCTTAAAACTAAAACCATACTAGTAAAATAGAAGAAATGCTTCGGCCCTCAGAAGATGAGGACTCACCACTGGATATACTGTTGTACAGAATCTAATTGAGACAAACCACGTTGTTGAGCTTGAGTGGCTGAGCCTATATCATAAAATGATATAGCATAGGGAGTACGCCTCAGTACATTGAATATACTAAGTATGTGAAGTTATGCAGTTTTAAACATAATCATATTGATAAGAAAGTATAAGTAAAACCACTGAAATAATATGAAATGACCCTATTTGAAAACATAAATGCAGTAAATGTTCCGACATCTGAAAATACTATAAAGCTAGTAAAAACTGATTAAGGGTCATAAATATATCCTGAGATCTGGGACTGGACTATACTGTACTGTGGGAGTGCCTCTTAAACAACATATAACCACGTGAGCTAGATGTGGAGTTCGATGTTTACAAACCATCGACAGCACCCACCATGTTTTGCCATGGTATAAATACATGTTTGTGTGATCACTAAACAAATGCCTATTCAGGCTAAAGACCTACGGTGGGATATAGTTTTGAAAACCTGGGTGTGCTGGAACCTCAGTCCAGTCGGTGCTGAGTACTACTTCCTACTGAGTTTCTAAATATATACCTAATTGAATTGATTCGCTCAAAAATTCATGTTCTAAGACTAACCCAGAACTACTTATCTGGAAGTGTTCTAAGAGCCTACGAACTTGACAAATGAATTTATCGAAAAGTACTGATAGACTGATAAGCAATAAGATGATAAACTGACTTTTCTGGAAATATTAAGTTTAGTTAAAATCTGAAAATGTTAACTTTAGTTAAAGCATACAGGCAGAAAATTATTCTCAAATAATAACCAATATAAAGATAGCAATTTAGACCAGCCTTTAATTCATGCAAGGTTCAACCTAAGAATCATGCTAAACTAGGGCTAGATATGAATACATATAATTGAAGCCAACATATGAGTTTCACCTAATTTTAGTCATGGGAAACTGGAAGAATTATTAAAATGCAAGGAAAATCATCATCTTTCTGGAAGCCCTAACTCATGATTTCTATAGGGATAAAATGATGAGAGTTTCTGATAATACTTGGGGAACAAGGGTAAAAGGAATAACCTTGCTTAATACTGACATACCTATAAGCGAAATCCCTTAGAAGAAGCTTGAGATTTCTAAGAAGCAAGAGCCCTAGTTCTTGTCTGGAGAGTCTGTCTGAGTTCTTATGGTGAAGTTTTCAGAGATTAGGAAAGAATAAGTAGAGACTAATCAATTAATCCTATATCCCCTTCTCAATTACCCCAATAATACGCAATTTAAGAACTAAATTAACTGAAATTTATGAAAATACCCCTGGAAAGTTGTCTAAAAAATGCTTGTCCAGTAGTACGACCCAACCTACGAGTCGTACGAAGATCATACAATCTGTACTGATACTTATGGATAGGGACCCCGCCTCAAACCATTCTATGAAGTTCATCCCATGGGAGCCTACCACAGTCCCTACAATCATACAAGGGGTCATACAACAATTCATGGCTTCCCAAAATTTCTTGAACAGTTCTCTAAAACTTATCTCATGACTGGTTAGTATGATTCATACCATAGTGGTATGAATCATGACATGCAGTCGTGGTTTGCTTGCCACCTCTTGTCAGACTTCCTAAACCCGTACAACTCATATGAATTACCCGTGGTTTACTAGACAATTTCTGTTATTCCTCTGAAACCTAATCTAACGATTCCTGGTATGATTCATACCACCTCATTATGAGTCGTACTGTGACTCATACTGAGGCTTTTTCCCAGTTTTCTACATGATCAAGTTTTAAATCTAAGGGATAGCCTTAGGAATTTTTGGGGTGTTACTATATGTCCCCCTTGGAAACATTCATCCTCGAATGGATACTAAATAAGCTGGAAAAATAGGGGAAAGAGTTGCAACCCCATAGATGAAGACTATAGGCTAAAAACTAATGGGGTGACTGACTCCAAACTTAGATACATGACTGAACTGAATTAATGCAACATCGGTGCACGCTAAGACATGAATAGAATTGATGAGCATGAAATTGACATGATGCTAAATAGATTATTGAGGAAGAATATAGTACCTGATGCCAAAGCTGAGTTGGAAGGGAAGAGGTGAGAGTATCTATCCATCATATCTTCTTCGACTTCCCATGTAGCTCCCTCAACTAGTTGGTTCCTCTATAAAAACTTTTACTAAAGCAATGTCCTTGTTGCTCAACTTATGAACCTGATGGTTTATAATCTGAACTAGAACCTCTCCATTAGAGATACTATCCTTTAAACTAACACTCTTTAAAGGCACAGTTGAGGTCGGATCATTCATGCATTTCTTCAGTAGAGAAACCTGGAAGACTAGGTGTACTGATGCTAACTCCGTAGGAAAATCCAACTCATAGGCTACATTGCCAATGTGTCTCAAGATTCTATAAGGGACAACTTGTCTAGGACTGAGTTTTCCTTTCTTCTCAAACCTCATCACCCTTTCATAGGTGAAATTTTCAGATATACCTAATCATCCACAAAATATTCCAGCTCTCTTCTCCTTACATTTGCATAAAATTTTTGTCAACTTTAGGCTATTTTCAGCCATTCTCTGATAAGCTAAACCTTCTATATGGATTCATGTACTAACTCAAGCCCTATAAGGGTAGCATCACTAACCTCAAACCACCCTATAGGATACCTACATCTCCTACCATATAATGCCTTGAACGGGGGCATCTGAATGTTAGAGTAGTAGCTATTATTGTATGCAAACTCGATTTGAGAGGTAAGTGATCGTCCTACTACCCCTAAAATTGATCACGCAAGCCCTCAACATATCCTCCATAGTTTGAATAGTTTGCTCAGTCTGGACATCTGTCTATGAATGGAAAGTTGTTGTTATACCCCGGAATCTCAAAGATCAAACCGAGGAGTTGAAACGGAGAAAAATTAAATTTGGAATCAGGTATCAGGATGGGTCATGAGGTGACCCGTGGGAGCAGCCCATGAGTCGTGATATGACTCATCGTGAGGCCCAAATGATGATTTTAAAATTTGGAAATTGGATCCCCATAGAAGTGACCACGAGTCGTGGTCAGGCCCCACGACTCCTTAGGCAGTCATGGGAAGGGGTGATTGAGAAATGGGAGGAATGAGGCAGTGAACCTAATAGAAAGCACCCACGAGTCGTGGTCAGGCACCACGATTCATGGGGAGGGTCGTGGTCATCTAGTTGAAGAATTATTTTGTATTGAGGCAGTGTACATGATGGGTGGTGACCACGAGTTGTGGTCACCTCTAACGGATCGTGATGTTACCCGTGATGAGCCCAGATGATCAGATGAGCAGTGTACCTGATGGATGACTCCACGAGTCATGGCCATGATGACGAGTCGTTAGGTCCCTCGTTGGGACCAACTAGTAGTTATTCTCTGTGATTTTATAAGGGCTTTTCCGTAATTTGTAAATTTCTAAGGCCTAAACTACGTCGTCTTGAGTTATGAATGATGACTTTAAAGGGGTTAAGTTCAATTTAGGCCATATTCATTCCTGCATGCATGGTAGAAGGTGAGAGAGGGTGATTAAGCTTAGTGTTCTTTAATTTCTCTTCAATTTCTATTGGGCATTTAAAGAAGTGTAAGAATCAGCTAGCATCATTTATGTAGGGTTATGAATGGCTGAATCCTTTCTCACCCATGCCCAATCCCTCTCTAAATCATGAATTTCCTATGTCTAACCTATGGGGTTTTAACCCAATACGTTATATTCCTAATTTCTCTGCATGGGTATGATTTGAATATGTTTCTACTATTGAATTATGAAGCATGGGTAGGTTTTATATTGTTTTCAAATGAAAAACATGTTCCAAGTTTTATGAATCAAAAAGCCCATTGATGAGAAGTTCATGAAAGAAGAGATTTGTGATAAATGTTTGATTATGATAAGATGTTATGATGAAAACCATGTTTTCAAGCTACCCATGTTTATAATGATATTTTTGATGTGAATTAAGTATTTTCAAGTATGAGAAAGTATTGGAAATTCCCACATGTTTAAGTATGATTTGTGATTTATCGAATTAAGCTTACCACATGATTTTAGAGCGAAGACTCCCAATTATCTTTCAGCTTGTGGTATGATTTGAGTTAAAGCTTCTCATATGCATAATTTCATCTTTTAGATGTATTTGATTTATGAGCTTCACTAATAGATGATGTTGTGCTTCATTGAAAATGATATAGAGCATATACATTTTTTTAGAGTAGTGTCTAGTACAGAGTAGGCTAAGGGTCGATCACCCTATGCCTCAGAACTACGCGCCAATGTAGGTTTATACTATTATAAATTACTTCGGGACATCCCTTGTAGCTATCCCCGGCCCTATTGGCCCACGATATTGATATCGATATCATGGCATCGTCCCTAGCCCTGGAAAGGCTATGGACGGCTCTACCCTCTTGAGTGTGATAGTTGGGACTACGTAAGCTCTATCATGGTATGTCGGTTAAAAGAAGAGTCTCCCATTGTACCTCATGATTTCAGTTATGCATGTTTATCATTTAATAGATTTCTATGTCTATATATGTTCTAAAAAAGGTTTGACTCAATGTTCAGTTTTACTCATGACTATCAGATTTGAGCTTTGAGTCAATCGATTCAGTTATGATGTTATGTTATGTTATGATGAGATCATGATTTCAGAAAGTATGCATGCAAGCCATACTCTCGAATTCTTATTTTGTTTATGTTTTATCTCATGTACATTTTAAATTATTTTACTTATTTAAGAAGTTTTATTTACCTTGCATACTCGGTACATTCCATGTACTGACCACATACTCAATGTTGTATTATTTCATGATACAGGACCCAGCACTCAGGCTCAGCCCCATTCATAATCAGTCTTCAGAGCTAGCATCGTACGTTATTGGTGAGTCCTCATTTCCCGAGGACTAGACTTATTCAGACTTTCTCTGTGTATTCTCAATTTTAGTTTTGTTGAGTTAGTTGGGGTCTTCTCCCATCAACTCGTCATGTTTAGAGGCTATTCAGACAAAGGATGTATTCAACTTCAGATTGTGTATTATGATGTTATGTTTAATTTAGACTTCCTCTATAATTATCTTGTTGATTCTTCAGTTTTATTAGTTGAGTTAGATGTATGTTCATGCCATGAATCAACTTGGAGTCTCTCGGGGCTCCTTGTCCCGTGTTGCGATCTGGGCCTCCATTCGGGTCATGAAAAACTTGGTATCATTGCAATAGGTTTGAAATGTCCTATGGTGTCAAAAAGCCGCGTTAAGTAGAGTCATTTTCAAAGGTTTGGAGTGCGCCACACTTATGATAAAGAGACTATGAAATGTTTAGGAAATATTCCCTTCTTTCATGATCTATGTCGTGCGATGAAAAGTCTCCATATCCCTCTAATTCATGTTGTTCGCGATTGTAGAATCATGGCTCCACGAAGAGTAAATGGTAGAAGGAATGGGAATGGAGACGGCCACGAGGATGGCAATAGAAGCGGGCACCATCATGCCCCATCAGTCCAGGAGCACCAGGCAACGGAGCCAGTTGCCCATGCTGTGTTTTGGGCAGCTATTCAGATGCTCGCACAGGCCTTGACTGCTCAGGTCAATCAGCAGGCAATTGCGCATGTTCCGCAAAATGGCAATGCAGTGGTGGGGACATCATCATCCACGGGCTCCACAAAAGCTGGGCCCACCCGACATAGAGCCCTGGCGTTTTCGCCGAAAGGGTAGTCTAGGTCGAGCTGCCACA
>JACEIK010004695.1:0-16779 GCA_018107945.1 Datura stramonium | reverse complement strand
TCAGTATAGAAAGCATGATTCAGTTCTTACCAACAACATAATAATAAAGGGATCCTATGCGGGTCGATAAGACCACCATGTTGTCTAGTCATAAAGAAGGAAAAGAGACATCATATTCATACTATAGCCGACAAGGCTGCTAACTAACTAGTTAAACTAGGCCCCACATGGACAACACGCAAAATATAACATATATAGGCCCCACACGGCTAGAAACAACCAACTAACTGAGACTGTAGTCTGCAAGCCTCTAGGAGAGAAAATATTAGTCGGGACACAGCCCCGGCCCACCCAAAACTTATATAACAAAAACTGGCAAACCAATATGATCTGGAAACTCCGAATGAAAGGAGCTAGCCAATCTACCGACTCTGACTAGCTGCTAGGAGAACTCGAAATCTTTCTGTCTGAACCTGTAGGCAAGTATGCAGTACCCCATAGTTAGGCATTAGTACAATATGTACCAGACATGTAAGGCATTAATAAAAGCTGATAGAAGCTAATAAAGAACTGAAAGTAATCAGCTATAAGGGCAGACGTTAACTTGTAAGCTTTCTTATCCATAACCTGCATCTAGTAAACCACTACACAAATAAGAACTAAAGTAGCATGGCTATCCATCCAGAAACTATATCTAACAAGCAAGTATACAAACAAGAACCTAACTTGGCCCCCATAAGCCTGGAAGGTACAAGGAACACATAAATAACCTATCAGGGCCTCTATAAGCCCTAGCAAGTATAGTTCAATCTATATACCCCTAACAAGGTCCTTATGATTCTACTAGTAACTATAGCCAACCTACCTGGCCTCTGGGTATGCAACTGAGTCTGCTGGGCTCCTATAACTGCACCCTGGGCACACAAGGCTCGACGGAGGGTCAGTAATGCCAGTACAACATATAAAGAGGTCCATACGTGGATGGACTTAAATATGGCCTTATAGGCCTAAATATAGTCCTTTCATACATCACATAGCTCCTCTGAGAGACATCAAATAGCTCCTCTGAGCAATCCATAGCCCCGTAGGCGACGACATAGTTAGCAACCATGAAGTTGGTCAACGAAAGGCTATACTAGGTGGGGTTAATCCTGAATGAAGTAATAACTTTTAGTCTCAATCTATCCCCTAAAAAGGTATACCTAGCCCCTTAGGCATAATGCAACAACTACTCGCCCCTGAAACAGTCTATATAGCTACTAACGGGAAAACTCCAGGTTCCTATACCTAACCAGAGGGTCCTGGCAACATTTACAAATTCTGACAGTCTAGGCAGAATAGGGCGAGGTTCGGAGTGTCCTGAGAAGTACTCTGAAGGGCATGCTAGGGCAATGATAGTTCATAAGCAAACAACAAGGTCGTAGGAGACCGTCTATATGATTCCTTTGCTTGGGATGACTGCAGGGCTACTATCAATCGGATACATTCCTAAGAAGTCAACCCTAACTTCCCACAGGCGACATGCTATAATTCTTAGCCTGACGATAATATTGTGATACTAAGATTCTAGTCCCTTAGACATTAACTTGGTCTTTCCAAAATTTGGATGGCTCCTTTGGGTAGTTCATAGACTCGTAGGTAGGTATATCTGAACCTAGCCTTTCAAAGAAACATGTACCTAGGCATCTATAAAAGTAGCCTGGGGCATTAGCCCCACATCTAATCCCTGACCCGGTTTCCCCCCTTAGAACGTCACTTAGTCTATCAGATTTCTAATAGCTGGGGTGGTTCCCTAAGCGACCTATATAACAAGAAATAAGTCTACTGAGGCTAATGGTTACTGACATAGCCAATCATATGGCAAGTTGTTGCTCAGTTCATTAGGCAACCCTGGTGCCATCAACTCAAAGATACGACCACCCTATCAAGATCCTGGCCTTGGAGGCATCAAGGCATGCCAACAGCCTATGGGCAAGATTTTACTGTCATTATAAGCGTCAAACTAAAGGTTATATCGCCCGACAACGCCCTATGCTGTCCAACTTACCAAATTAGGCCCACCAGCTAACCACAAGCTTCTCAAGCCTTGGTACGACAGAAAAACATCATAATCCCACTAATACTATGAATAAAAGAACAGGGGAGCCTCTATGAAGCTTCTAGCATTAGTCACACCTAATATACTCTTTCCCGACAAGGGATACTACGATGCTATCTAACTTCGTCTTGCAGCAGCTAACCACAACATATATAATCATTATCTACTGGTAGCAGCTAATCACAATATATATACTCATTATCTACTGGTAGTAGCTAATCACAACATACATATGCTCAGTTTAATTACAATGGTATAGGTCATATAAATTATACAACGAGAATAACTTATCGAAGAGGTTAGCCTTAACATACCTCGAATGCCGATTTTTGTCACCCAAACAGTTTCAACCTGAAACCAGTGATTCCACCAAATTGTAGCCTTCACATTGAGAGAATAAGGCTATTTTCAATAATAGGAACAACTAATAACAATATCTTTCAAAGAACATTGACTACCATTCAACTTCATTCAATTCGGCCGAAAACTCACTAATTCTTGAGAGTTTAGAAGGTAGAAATATATACCTATCACTTGTATCCATTTAGGACTCAATTAGAAGTAATTTTCTAATACCCCAAAAGTACCTAAGAATAGATTTGAGATTTGAAGTGTGATCAGCTGGAAAATTTTACTTCAGTACGACTCAACCTACGAGTCGTAGGTTGGTAGTACGGGTCGTAGGAAGACCCATGGTCTAGATTAGTTAAGTTTTTTCCCAACCACAAGTCCCCATTACGAGCCATAGTATGTGGGTACGACCCATGGCCAGAAGTCATAGCAAGTCTTTGGAGTTATCATGTGAATGATTATACAAGCAATAGTACGACTCGTAGGATGGAGTTTCGGGGCGTGGTACAAGTCGTGAAAATATTCAGAGAGTTGGGGAAAAATGGACTCATTAGTCACTAGAGGAAACCATAGGTTGGTGGTACAACTCATGGTACGATTCATAATATGATGGTGTGAATTATTGGTTTAGTCGTGAGTTGATATATTATAATGCCTCAGACTTTTGGGCTAAGTTAGGAACGCTTCTAGGTATGTGGATAGACCCACACCAAACTGAATTTATATAAATAAGGTGTTAAGATTAATTCTAAAGTGTAAGAATTGCATTGGATGCAAATTAAGGTCTTAAGGAACCTCTAGCATGAAGTTGAGTTGAGAGCCTTCTTGCCGATTGGGTTTTTCATATTAGTTTGTATAAGGGTCCACTTCAACTGGTCATAGCTATCATGTTACAAAATGTTTTGGGTGATTCAGCACATCAAATTGAAGCCCTTTGAGTCTTCTTTCCAACACATCTGATCTTGCATCAATCGTAGTTTATAGTAAAAAGTTAAGAGTGATTTAATGAAGCTGCAGCAGGCATGGTACGACTCTCAGTATGAGTCGTGCAAGCAACGTACGACCCATACTGTTGGTCATGGTAATTACCAGTTACAGGTTTTATTTCGTTGGTTTTGGGGAATTTTGGTAAACTCATATGCTTATAACTCCTAAATGACGATGTTTTGGGATTCTTTAAGGTTTGATTAAAGGGATTAGCCTAGCCTAAATCCTCACCCTCTTCATACATCCGTAGATTGATCTTTCTCTCAAGAAGAAGCTAGGGCTCATCACCTCCAACTTCTCAATTCCTCTTGGATCTTAAAAACAAGTCAAGGGATCATCAAACCAGGTATGTAGGGCTATGAGTGAGGGGTTTCTTTCATCCTCACACTCTTCTCAAGTTGTATTCACGATTCTCACTTCCATGCTCTAATTTTTGGGAGTTTAAGGATTAAGCTTCTTATGGGTGAATTCTTTCATGTTTATCCATGAAATCAGTTTTCTCATGATTCAATTATGTTCCTGTGATTATGAATCCTTGTATTTTATCAAATCTCTCATGAATCTATGAATTTTCAAGTTTCAAGTGCGATTTTAAGAACTTCTAGGGTTTTAACCCAATTTCATGAAATTCTCTACAATATGTCAACGGATTTATCTCTGTTACGTTCCAAAGCATATTTTAAGATTAATGGGAAGATTTCAACCTCAATTTTTATTATAAATTCATGTTTTCAAGCTATTAGAAATGTATGCCCTATTATGAATGTCTTATAGAAATTCAAGCATGTGATCCATGATTTCAAGCATGATGAGATGTATATGATGAAAGTATGATTTTGAATTACCCATGTTTACATTCATGTTTTTGACTATCAAAGTCTATTTCAAGTATGTATAAGTTTGAGCAAGCCCATATGACAAATATGTTTCATGTTTTACCTCAATTTAATGTTATTAGCTTACCACATGGTTTTGGAGTCTAGAATCCCACTCCTGTTCAGCTTATGGTATGGTTTGAGCCAAGGCTCCTCATGTTATGATTTCTGATTATGCATGTATATTATTATTCAGCTTCATCACTAGACTATGGTTAACTTCATTGAGAAACGATGATCGGCTTCGTTGAAAAATGATGGAGAGCATATGCATGTTTTTTTGGGAGTAGTGCCTACCACCGAGTAGGCTAAGGCTAAATCAACCCTATGCCTCAGAACTACGTGCCAACGTTGGTTATATATATACTTTTGGGACCTCTCTAGTGAGCTTTCCCCTGCCCCACAGGGCCTTTAGCTTGGTATCGATATCATGGTCTTGTTCCTAGCCCTGGCAAGCTTTGGACGACTCTACCCTCTTGAGTTTAATAGTTGGGACCACGTAAGCTCTATCGTGGTAATGTCAGTTATATGATGAGTCTCCCATTGTTCCTCATGATTTCAGTTATGTGTGTTTATCATTCATGAAATATATATATATATATGTGTGTGTGTGTGTGTGTGTGCGCGCACTTTAAAGAAGGTTTGACCCATTTTTAGTTTTACCTATGATTATCATATTACAGCTTTGGGTCATTCGATTTAGTTATGATGTTCAGTTATTTCAGATCATGATTTCAAAAAATAGCATGACATCCCTACTCTCATATTCTTGTTTTGATTATGTTTTATATTATGCATGTTTTAAATGATTTTACTATTTAAGCAGTTTTACTTATCTTGCATACTTGTTACATTTTACGTACTGACCACATACTTTCTATGTTGTATCATTTCATGATACAAGACCCGACTCTCAGCTTTAGCCCTACTCTTAGACAGCTTATTGGAGTTAGCATCTGCTTATTGGTGAGTCCTCATCTTCCGAGGACCAGACTATCTATCTTTTCTTTATGTATGTCAGTTTAGGCTTGTTGAGTTAGTTCGGGTCCTCTCCCATCAACTCGTCATGTTTAGATGCTATTCAAACATATGTATGTATTCAGCTTCGGATTTTATATTCTGATGTTATATTCAAGTTAGACTTCCTCTATGATTGTATTATCGATTATGCAGTCTCTTGGTTGATTTAGATGTATGCTTATGCCATAAGTCGACTTGGGGTCTCTCGAGGCTCTTTGTCCCGTGTTGCGATTCGGGCCTTCGTTCGGGTCATGACAAAACTTCGTATTAGAGAAATAGGTTTGAAGTTTTCTAGGGTGTCTGAAATCCGCGTTATCTGCGTTAAGTAGAGTCTTTTTCATGGGTGTGAAGCATGCCACACTTATGACGAAGAGTCTATGATACGTTTAGGAAATGTTCCCTTATTTCATGATCTAAGTCGTGTGATGAAAAGTCTATCCATTCGTCTAACTCATGCTATACACATGTGCAGAAACATGTCTCCTCAGAGCAACAAAGAGAGTCAGCCAACCCCACCAACCCCAATGGATCCCATGTTCGGGCAGGTTACAGATGCATAACTCGGGGCCTCTTTCAGAGTTTTGATACGGGCAATGATCACCCAGCCTAACCAGTAGGTTATTCCATCCACGAACCCTACCGGAGAGGTGGCAGCCACTAGGGTTCAAGACTTCATGAGGAGGAGTCTGTCTAAGTTTGGTGGTCCCAGTATGAGGGAGAGTTGAAGAGGGGAGAAGGTAGGAACAAAAGGCCAAGGACCGAAGACTTGGAGAGTCCCCAGCAAGGGTCAAGTAGTGGAAGCCGCGCTCAACCCGGGAAGAGGTCTATAGCTCAAGTTCGAGGAAACAGGACTCGGGCGAGGGAGATTACCCATCTAGTTTGCAAGCACTGCGGAAAGAACCACCTAAGATAGTGCATGGTGGGTTCAGATGTTTTCTTCTATTGTGGTCGGTCCGATCATAAACACAGAGATTTCCCTTCAGCCAAGCGAGATGCCGAGAGATGTCGTGCCCCGGCCACCCCTCCAACAACCCTATCTAGCTGGCCAGTATGTTTGAAATGTGTTAGGGCAAATGCGGGACAGTGTTTGGCAGGTTCAAGCGCCTGTTTTGGATATGGGGAGGCCGGACACATGCGCAGGAATTGCCCATCGACTAAGCAGGGCAAGGGCAGAGTCAGCGCGCCAATCATCCGGTCAGTAGCTCGCGCATCTCAATGGAGCAAGTTACCTGGAGCAGGTGGCAGCCGGCCTCAGATATTGTCACAAGTATGTTATAAGTTTTCATATCGTACCTTGCATGTTTCTAGTCCCAAGAACTATTGTATAAGGTACAAGAACCCTTCTTTCATTATAGTATGAGGTTGATTTTGCAAAAGGTATGGGATGGTTGTATGTATGAAGCTTTGGTGATGGCCTTCGAGGCGGATTAAAAGTAATAAGTTAGTGGTTTAGCCCGACCCTAATGATGGCTTAAAGCTAAGGGGGAGATGGTAAGTCTATGAGACCAGACAGACCTGGAGTGTCCTAATGAGGGAATCTCAGCACTAATAGCTAAGGAGTGCTTATCTCTTCAGGGTCCAATGACTTCCCTTAAGATCAGTTAGAGTTGTGCCCTCTTCAATCTTATGTATAAACCCCTGGGCTTTCGGATTGTCTTTTTTAGGCATGTGATTCCAGCCTTACTCCAAAAACCCATAGTTTTTGTTCCCGGTCATAAGCTCGGTATGTATGTTAAATTTTGTCTCTCATCACATTTGGCGCATAAGATCGTGTTATATCAAGTATATGCGTAACTTATATTTCTTTAATGATTTGTACTCATAATTCCTTACTCTAAGCCCTATGAATGTCCCCCATGATGGAAATGATGTCTAAAATATTTATGTTCAAGATAACTCCCTATCCTTGCCATAGATGCAAAGTATGTAGAACTTTAGGATGTGCAGTTATTAGCCAAGCTTGGAAGTGTAACAACCCACATGGTCATTTTGTGATTTTTGACTCATTTTCCTAGTTTGAATCTTTTTGTATCTTTATTTTTCTACTTATGACTTGCAGATAAGGATGACACAATCTCCAATATGATCCAATGAAGATTGGATTAGATTTTCGGTTTTTGAAAGGTGAAGTTTGAGAGGTTTTACCAAAGTCAACATTTTAGGTTAATGATCTCGAATTTGGGTTCTGAAAGTTTTGTTAGTTTCGGATGGTGATTTATGACTTAGTTGGGTAGTTTGCATGGATCCCTAGGTGTTTGGGAGTGATTTAAACCTTTGGTTGAATTTATGAGCTTTGAGAAAGCTAAGTTTGATGGTCACTTTCGATCAAAGCAACATCATACCAGTTATTTGACGATTCCAACAGGTCTGGAATGTGTTTTATGATTGAATTGCATATTTGATTTGTGACCGGAGGATTCCGGATGAGTTTTGGGTGGATTTCAACGTTTGTGTGTTTAGCATGATTTTAAGCATAAAGTGTGACTACTCAAAGGTTCGTTTTTAGTTTTTTAGATTAAAAAAGTATTCCGAGACTTTAAAAATTCTTAGCATGAATTATAGGAGTTATCTGAAAAGTTTGGTGCAATTTCGATAGGTCAAGATCGGGTTTTATTACAAAAGATGAAATAATTCTTGAACGATTAAAAATGATGTCTTACTGGGCAAACGAGCACCAAATGGAGTTTTGATTGAACGAGTAGGTCCTTAACATTATTTGGAAACTATAGGAAAAAGAATCATCGCATTTCGAGTTTGTATGATGAAGTTATGGCAATTTTAGTAAAAATTAATGTTGTTGGTGCACAGCTGGTACAACCCTATATAAATGCCTGAACAGTGTATTTTTGCACAGACTGTGTTTATTTGGTATTTTGAGTATATTTGGAGTTCTAGAGTTCAGAATTGAGTGATTTTTGTGGCATTCTTCTCTATTTAATAAGGGGGTAAGTACCTAATTCTTATTTTGGTATTTCTCCATGATTCCTTCAGTTGGCTTTCATTTTTATCTGTGAATTTATTAGAGGAAAATTGAGGATTTTGGGTCTAGAGTTAAGAGACCGTATTTTGATGAATTCAAAGTCGATTTGAACTTTATTTTGGATGAAATTTCATATTTGGGATCTTTACATTATGGGTAACATGATTTTCAAATAAAATTCTAATTTTTCCCTTGTGGACTCGGGGATTGACTTTTTGGGCACGGGATACAAGTATATCAATATGGGTGTCCATGATTTTATTTTCTTACGTAGAATACGTATTTCACCAGATTTTGATAATCCGGAATGGTTACGGAAGGGAAAATTCATAATTTGATGTTTGAGTTTCATTTTGAGGCAAATAGAGATTTCTTGATTCTTTGAGGGTTCGAAAAGAAGGGGAAGCTTAGTCCCAACTATGTTGGGCCATATAGGGTTGTGAGATGTGTTGACAAGGTGACCGATGAGTTGGAGATACCAACGGAGTTAGTTTCGGTGCATCCGGTGTTTCATGTGTCCTTGCTGAAGAAATGCATAGAAGATCTATCTTTTGTGGTTTCAGTAGAGGAAGTTAGGGTGAAGGACGACCTTACCTATGAGGTACCAGTTGAAATCCTTGATCATCAGGTTCGTAAGTTGAGGAACAACGAAGTAGCCTCGATGACAGTCTTGTGGGTGCATCAGTTTGTTGAGAGAGCTATGTGGGAAGCTGAAGCAAATATGATGGCTAAATACCGGTATCTTCTCCTACTAGCTCAGTTCCAGCTGGAGTTATAAATTTCATCCTTAGAATTTTATTCAGTTTTATGTCAAATCGTGCATAACAGTTCCATTCAGGTCTTAGCATATATGTATGTCTCATGAATTCAGTTCAATCATGGATATTAGCTTCAGTTTTCAGCTTTAGATGTTCAATATTTGGGATGGAAGTTCTTTTCCCAGTTCTTCAGTATGCTAAACCCACATTCAATGATGAATGTTCCCAAGGGGGAGATATTGTAATAACCCAAAAGTTTCTAAGACTAGACTTGAGATTTGAAGTGTGATAAACAGGAAAAGTTGGAAAAAGTTACTTCAATAAGACTCAACCTACGAGTTGTAGGTTGGTATTATATGTCATAGGAAGACCCATGGTCCAGATCAGTTAAGTTGTTTCCCAACCACGAGCCCCCGTGATGAGCCATAGTATGTGGGTAAGACCTGTGGCCAGAAACCGTAGCAATTCTTTGGAGTTATCATGTGAATGATTGTACGGGCAATAGTATGACTCGTAGGATGGAGTTACGGGTCGTGGTATGAGTCGTGAAAATATTCAGAGAGTTGGGGAAGAATGGACTCATTAGTCACTGGAGGAAACCATAGGTTGGTGGTACGACTCATTGTACGAGTCATAATATGATGGTGTGAATCGTTGGTTCAGTCGTGAGTTAATATACTATAATGCCTCGAACTTTCGGGCTAAGTTAGGAACCCTTCTAGGTATGTGGATAGACCCACACCCAACTGAATTTATGGAAATAAGGTGTTAAGATTAATTCCAAAGTGTAATAATTGCATTGGATACAAATTAAGGTCTTAAGGATCCTCTAGCATGAAGTTGAGTTGAGAGCCTTCTTGCCAATTGGGTTTTTCGTATTGGTTAGTATAAGGGTCAACTTCAACCGGTCATATCTCTCATGTTACAAAATGTTTTTGGGTGATTCAGCATATCACATTGAAGACCTTTGAGTCTTATTTCCAACACATCTGACCTTGCATTAATTGGAGTTTGGAGTAAAAAGTTATGAGTGATTTAGTGAAGCTGCAACAGGCATGGTACAACTCTTAGTACAAGTCGTACAAGCAACCTGCGACCCGTACTGTTGTTCGAGGTAACTGCCAGTTACAGGTTTTATTTCGTTAGTTTTGGGGAATTTTGGTAAACTTCTATTCTTCTAACTCCTAAATGAAGATGTTTTGGGCTTCCTTAAGGTCATATTAAAGGGATTAGCCTAGCCTAAACCCTCACCCTCTTCATACATCAATAGATTGATCTTTCTCTCAAGAAGAAGCTAGGGCTCATCACCTCTAACTTTTCAATTCCTTTTGGATCTTCAAAACAAGTCAAGGGATCATCAAACCAGGTATGTAGGGCTATGAGTGAGGGGTTTCTTCCACCATCACACCCTTCTGAAGTTGTATTCATGATTCTCACTTCCATGCTCTAATTTTTGGGAGTTTAAGGATTAAGCTTCTTATGGGTGAATTCTTTCATGTTTATCCATGAAATCAGTTTTATCATGATTCAAATTATGTTCCTATGATTATGAATTCTTGTCCTTTATCAAATCTCTCATGAATCTATGAATTTCCAAGTTTCAAGTATGATTTTAAGAACTTCTAGGGTTTTAACCCAATTTCATGAAATTCTCTATAGTATGTCTACGGATCTAACTCCGTTATGTTCCAAAAAATATTTTAAGATTAATGGGAAGATTTCATCCTCAATTTTTATTATAAATTCATGTTTTCAAACTATTATAAAAGTATGCCCTATTATGCATGTTTTATGGAAATTCAAGCTTATGATCCATGATTTTAAGCATGATGAGATGTATATGTTGAAAGTATGATTTTTAATTACCAATGTCTATATTCATGAATATCAAAGTCTATTTAAATATTCAAGTATGTATAAGTTTGTGCAAGCCCATATGACCAAATATGTTTCATGATTTATCTCAATTTCATGTTATTAGCTTACCACATGGTTTTGGAGTCTAGACTCCCACTCTTGTTCACCTTGTGGTATGGCTTGAGCCAAGGCTCCTCATGTTATGATTTTAGATTATGCATGTATATTATTGTTCATCTTCGTCACTAGACGATGGCCAGCTTCGTTGAAAAACGATGGAGAGCATATGCATGTGTTTTTTGGAGTAGTGCCTAGCACCGAGTAAACTAGGCTAAGGGTCAATCAACCTTATGCCTCAGAACTACGTGCAAACGTAGGTTATATATATACTTTTGGGACCTCCCTTGTGAGCTTTCTCCTTCCCTACGAGGCCTTCAACTTGATATCGATATCATGATTTGGTTCCTAGACCTGGCAAGCTTTAGAAGACTCTTCCCTCTTTAGTTTAATAGTTGGGACCACGTAAGCTCTGTCGTGGTAATGTCAGTTATATGACGAGTCTCCCATTGTTCCTCATGATTTCAGTTATGCATGTTTATCATTCATGATATATATATGTGTGTGTGTGTGNATATATATGTGTGTGTGTGTGTGTTCTAAAGCAGGTTTGACCAATTTTTAGTTTTACTTATGATTATCATATTACAGCTTTGGGTCATTCGATTTAGTTACGATGTTCAGTTATTTCAGATCATGATTTCCAAAAATAGCATGAAACCCCACTCTCAGATTCTTGTTTTGATTATGTTTTATATTATGCATATTTTAAATGATTTTACTCATTTAAGTAGTTTTACTACCTTGCATACTCGGTACATCTCACGTACTAACGCATACTTTCTATACTGTATCGTTTCATGATACAGGACCCAACTCTCATCTTCAGCCCCGCTCTTAGACAGCTTATCGGAGTTGGCATCTGCTTATTGGTGAGTCCTCATCTTCCGAGGACCAGACTATCTATCTTTTCTTTATGTATGTCAGTTTTCAGCTTGTTGCGTTAGTTGGGGTCCTGTCCCATCAACTCGTCATGTTTAGAGGCTATTCAGACATATGCATGTATTCAGCTTCAGATTTTATATTCTGATGTTATATTCATGTTAGACTTCCGCTATGATTGTATTATTGATTATTCAGTCTCTTGGTTGATTTAGATGTATGCTTATTCCATGGGTCGACTTGGGGCCTCTCGGAGCTCCTTGTCCCGTGTTGTGATCCGTGCCTCCATTCGAGTCGTGACAAATTTATACAACTTTCACTCTACGGGGTTTCGGTACTCCGAGCGAATTCTGAAAAAATAACTCCGCAAGGATGTTTCTCGTGGGGGCTGGATGTTTCAGCATCAAGGATGAGGGCACGACGCTCCGGCCAGGGTCCTGGATTGGCAACATGGCGCGGCGCCCAGTGTGCCTAGCCTCCGGCCCCAGCCTCCTGCTTGCTCGGTACCGTGCTCGTATACTTGTCCCTTGAACCCTTTCTCATATGCGTCGTACCCTAAAATTCTCAATATACATACGCCCGCATCTGTCAAACGATAGAAACTTATGGGGTGTAACACCATTCTTACAAGTGAACCATAAATAGATAATGGATGGACATGCTGTCAGTCCTTTGAAAGGACGATCCGTCTGTTCTACCTTTGTTTGCGCACCAAATTTCTTATTTTCTATTTTAGATCACTTTTCTCTATTTTTTTCAAATGTATCTACATGCACTAACACCCTTTAGTCCACAAAAAGCTTGGGTTGACTCCCAAGTAGTACTTGATTTAATGTCGCGGCATGAAATGGATTCTACACATGGTGTAGCATCCCTTAGGTTTCCTCCCAAGAAATACCTGATTTATCATTGCGACACAATGCAAGATACCTGATCACAGACTTGGTAAGCCATCTTTTGGATGGGACTTCCTCACCCACTTGCTTTTGGTGCCACAGAGGTACTGCTTCACCCATATTGATTTAGCCTTCTTTCTCTTGGGTGATGTAGCAATGCATGCTTAACTACCTTACCAACTCCTTGCTCAACATTAACTACAAAGATGTCCCTAACTTCTACGGGAAACAAATGACCTCTCTCGGCATTAAAAGTAATGCCCTCATCCTTGATGTTGAACATTATTTCATGCTTCTCTAAATCTATCAAGGCTCTCCCAGTAGCCAAGAATGGTCCCACAAGAATAATGGGGATATCTCGATCCACATCGCAATCAGAAACCACACTGCTGGAGTTACGAACTTTCCGACTTTTACAAAATTCTTAATGTTCTTGTCAACCATGTGGAGCCGAATAGAGGTGGGCTTCATCATAGACAACCTAGACAGCTTGTGAATGGCAAGAGGTATTAGATTAATACTTTCCCCATTATCACAAAGGGCATGCAAGCAGTCATATCTACTAATCTAGCAAGGCAAGGTAAATTCTCCTGGGTCTCCTTTCTTTTCAACACATGCACCTGCTATGACACTCACTCTATGGGTCATAGGGATAAGCTCATCTTTGCCACACGACAACTTTCTAGTCAACAATATTTTCAAATACTGAGCAAACCCGGACATCTTTTTGATGGCATGAATAAATGGTTACCCAGAGTGTTGCCTCTTTAATTCGCTCAATGTGCAATACTACTTTTACATCAAGAACTTGTTGAGCAATTCTTTGCGGAAATGGAGGGACCGGTGGAGGAAAATATTTTGCAAAATCTTCCACTCCTCCATTAGCCTTTCCACTTTCTTTTAGGACAACTGAACTATCTTTACGAACTTCCTCACACGGTGGCCTTTTAGATCCACCTTCAACTACCTCATCAACATAATGATTTTATGCTTCTTTTATTAGTTATCAAACTCAATCACAATTTCAAAGCCATTCTCCACCATACCATCTTCAACCTCAACATCAATAGGTTGCACAATCTTGCCACTTCTTGTGACAATGACCATACATTGAGCATTGAAAGATCACAGATGTCCTTTCAAATTCACCAACACTAGGGAGATGGTCTTTTTGTTTAGGATTTTGTTCACGAGAAAGGTCTCGGACCTGTTGCTCTAATTTTTGAATGGAAGTTGTATTAGAGCCTATAAACTTCGTGAGACTCTTGAGAAAAGCATCTATACTCTTCTAGTTGGAAAGAACCTTCTCTAACATCCCTTGAAGCTTCGAGCCTCCATGATCATGTGAAGGACCCTCCCTCCAATTTTGGGAGTTAGAGGGGGGACCTCTAGGCGGACACTACAAGAATATTGGCTTTTAACAACCACTTCTTAATGATCGAACATGAATCCAGACATTATAAGTGTACTTATAGTAATTAATTTTTTCTTTTCGGTCGTTATTATCAATTTTTGGTTCAGCATTAACAAAGGGATAATATCTGGTCTTTAGAAACATAAATGTCGCTCCTTATAACTTAAAATAAAACAAAAAAAGGCGCCATGTATTTTCCCTCATTTTTTCGACTTCTATTGTGCCTTGGCGCAGGAACTTCCACGATCTTAAACCTAATTTTCTGTCTCTAATTATCACCGCGTGATAGCGGCGACACAATACCTCTGGTGAGTTTGAGCTCTATTTTGTCGATTCTGAGTTTATCTTTCTATTTTTTGTTATCTTCTTTTGAGCTCTAGTTTTTCTGCTTAGCCTGCAATTCAAAAATAATCTTATAGGATTTGGAGTCTTCCCACTTCAAATCCGTATAACATTTTCTTTAGAAAATTAGCTACTGTATCCATATAAAATGATAAAGAACATTTGAAAAAGAATTATCCGTGAATAGAGAAATTGTGTTGTTGTGATTTTTGGTGGTTACGTAATAATTTAAACTTCAACCTCTATACCCTAAAAGAAAGGTTACATATCTATATTTTTTTCTCTTAAACAATTTAGTGATTTTTTAATTTGTGCAACAAATTAGTATAATGAGTGTGTAGATATGAATTGAACAGATTGTTGAAGAAACTGACATTGAAAAACATATTTTCATAATAGGTGCTGATTTGGAGTTGGTACTAACATTGGGTGTAGCATTTATGCATACTCAGTTAGGTTTTTTCTTTTATAATTCCAATATGATCATATATGAGATGTTATCTATCTCATTCATGTTTAGGTGTGTTTAAAAAGAGTAGATACAGAGGAACTTGCTGAAACTTAGTCTACAAAATAGTGGAATGGGACTTGCCAAATTTGCTGTGGTCTACCACATAATAACAAACCAACACCTTAATTGTGGCAATTGGCGACTTGGCATGTTTAAACTTAAAACGTAAATTGCTTATGTTGGAATCTTAAGCAGACTGCAATTGCAGACAGATTAATCTCCTTTTAACTACTATACTAAAGTAAGTTCTTTAATATGATTTTGTGGCTTTATGCATCTTGCCAGGTAAAACCACTCCAAGTGGTGTAGAGTATTTGATATTGGATGATTTGGCACTCATGATGTTTGACCTTTGTATACTAACACGTTGATATTCTAAAAATTTAACTCTTGTTGTATTTAAATTGAGTTTGACATATAACTATATTTTGTAATACTTAACTCTCTTATTTACTCTATTGAGAAGCATATCTATGGGTTTGTGACGTGCAACATACTAGACCTAACTAAGAATTCCTAAATTTAGTTATCGTTGATGTGTGGTTTTTATCGAGGATGAAATATACTATCAAGAAAGAGAGAAATCCAAGTAAGAAAGTATCTTGCAATAGACTTGGTGAGATTCTGAAGTGATTTGGTAAAGATACCAATAGCATGTTACTACGATGTCAAAAATTTTTCTCATATTCCCTTGAGATCATAAGATTGCTTCCTATGTATGATGAGTGGTCAAAAGGAAATAATGGTACTGAGAAACATATCTTATTTTCTTTCTCATCCTAATTTTGGTGTACCCCTTTTTAAGACGAACATAGAATGCAACTTTCTTAGTTTTTTCATATATGATATTGTAAACTCCAATGGCAAAATGATGGACTCTATTTTTGAATTTTAGAACTCCTTCGCTTGAAGATTTTACTTCGCTCTGATAATAGCATGTCACTATATTTTTCCGAGGCTTTCATGTTTCCTACTTAATGGAACTGTCCCTTGTTTTGCTGCTGTAATATTCTCCTTCAATCAAAGCAGTCTTGAGGCAATGATGACAATTTCATTAAAAAATCAACAGGGCAAGAAATGGATAGACTTATATCATGGCGGGGCAACCCGGTTGATTGACGACTTGGATCAACTGGGGTTATATAGTCCCTATCTTCTTTTCTCTAATCGCAATACAACAATCTAAGCCTCACCATACTTTCTCACATTATCATTAGCTTTGTCGCTACTCTGATTTGGCCATGGATTTTTGGTTTTGTTGTCAGCTGTAAAGATAAGTTCTCTCAGTTATTTGGGACAGTTCATGAAGTTTTATAAATTGCTCACCAGTGTAGTTGAAATTTCTAGCTTTATTGTTTTTATTTGAGATTTTATCTTTTCTACATTGAAAGTTAGTCGCTAGTATGATTCGATGAATTGAGTGTTGCTTTGATAATTGAGTATGATTTATTAGAAGCATGCTTAATTTTCTCCTTTAATATTGATAAATATTCTTGGTTGTAAGAAGTTGGTTTAACCTTTATTAATTGATGGCTTCTTTGTTACCATAATATAGTGAAGAATTTTAGGCCACTGCGCATTCTTTTCCTTCATTACTTCCAATCCTTTGACTAGGAATGAACATTAGTAAATTGATTTATATATTCAATTTGTAACAGAACAACATTAGCATTGCAAAATAGCAAGTCACTCAGTACACACATATGCACCCCTGTTGTTTGAAGGCTTAGGCTCTAGGCGGAACTAATTAT
>JACEIK010004694.1:114789-127863 GCA_018107945.1 Datura stramonium | reverse complement strand
ATATATCAGATTTGTTGCGAATAGCTGCTAATAGGGATTACAATTACATAAATTTTTGTTAGCTGCTAGAAAACGAATACAGATCATACTGCAGGACCCCTCGTTGAAAGGGAGCAGGTTAAATGTGATTCACGTTATGAATTCTACAGAAACTCCTTTAGTTCTTAATTTATTGTGATGGTAGACTTATATGTTTGTTGCCAGGCCTAGACATCAGAAGATCGTAAGAGTTATTAGCCTGAATCAGTTGGTTAAATAGTATATGCGCAGTTAGGTGGTGTAACGACCAGTTGGCGCTTGTATTGGCAGGAAAGCATCCCTAGAGGTCATTGACGTTATCGCACATTCTAGAACCATAAATAGATATAGAATATGTATATACTAGAGTTAGCGACACCAGGGTTCTCTAGTGTATTGAGTGATCGTCGGCCATCCCTTTAGCCTTATCAGTTATTGTCAGTCTTAGTCGACTTAACAGCTACCATGTAGGATGCCCAGCGAGCCAACCAAGTCGTTCGAGTCAGATAAACCCGTGGGTACCCCAAGGAGGGGTCCACATCAGTAGTCAGTTACCGGGCCAGCATCCTAGCCGGTTCTTTTAAGGTATTCAGGTATAGAGTGCCAGGGGAGGGCCAGTCTATATAGAATTGCCTATAAGATTGGGAATTGCCGAGAACAGTAATATAGATCCAAGTGGATACAGATAAGTCCCAAGGAGTAAGTAGTACTCTATTAGTACAGTGTTAACCACAAGTTATGGAGATGTGTAAGCTCCCTATGGAGGACCAGGGACCGATCGCGTAGAAGCAAGTTCGACCAAGCCCAGCCCTATAGTTGTTTAATTAGAAGAATAAAATAGTTAGCTATCGCAACCCCACAGTTATTCATGAGTTATAGATGTCCGAGTGGGACATTCAGAGTATTGTTGGGCCACTTCAGACCTCGCTCTATTCAGCCAAGACTATTAGAGATCATAATCACTATCAGGATCCTCTGATCAAGTACGGGCGCATGGTGTGCCTGCAGACAGCCATGCAGGTTATCCCAGAAGCGAGTAGCATTAGCGTTAGGCCAATAAGGATAGATACGTTCTCTTTATACAGATAGATTGATGTGTCAGTATAGCACCTGGGTTGGGGTTGCCCTAAGTTAGAAGCCTTCCATGACTGCCTAGGGTTAATCGTTGTGTCATTTCTCGCCAGGGGCGAGATTACATAACTCTATGGAGCGGTATGCCGTCCGCAAGGGACAAAGATGGGGATCCAGATCCTCATATGCAGTTGTTGGCCTTATACACACCCCCGCCGAGCGTTCGTCCCGTGGTATAGATATCAGGAGTCCACCGGTCTAAGACATAGCTATAGTTCAGGGGCCAAGCGGGCCCAGTTGTAGACCCAGGGGACCGGAAGGTTGGCTAGATTACCAGTAGAGTTGTAGACACCTTGGTAGGGGTATATAGATTGAGATGTTCTCGCCAGGACTTATGGGGGCCTGAACGAGTTATTCTGTGCTGACTGTACCTCCAGGCTTATGGGGCCAGATAGGGTTCTATTATAAATTCTTGTCTGCTAGCTATAGTGTATAAATGTGTAAGTATGCAGTTTTAGCTTATGTGCATGTAGTGTCAATTAGATACAGATTACGAATCAATAGGCGTGCAGGTTAATCTTTCAGCCCTTCTTTGTATTTACTTCTAGTCCTATTAAGCTTATCTTTTGCCTTACATATTCAATACATATTGTACTACCGTCCTTCCCGGGGTGCTGCATTACTTGCCTGCAGATTTAGACAGACACGGTTCATGATCTTCAGTAGCAGTTGCTCAGAGTTCAGCGTTGGGCCAGGTCCCTTGATTCGGAGCTGCCAAGTTGCAAAGTGATCTGTATTTCAGTTGTGTAGCATTTTGGGGTAGGCCGCGGCCCTGTCTCGACCACTATTTGTACTCTTAGTGGCTTGAAGACTACAGTTGTCGTCTGGTTAGTTGTATGTTGGCCGCATGAGGCCTTATTCAGTTATGCTTCCTGTGTTGGCCGTGTGAGGCCTAGTGTAGTAGCTCATCCTCATTTCAGCTATAACTAGACAGCATAGTGGCCTTGTCAGCCCGCATAGGTCCCTTCTATTGCCTATTGTGGGTTAGCTGTTTTCATGTACATATGTCTATAAGACCTCGTCGGCCGAGGGTTGTGTTTACAACCGAGATATAGCGCGTTGTTTTCTTGAATAGAGTCGCAGGATGGAACCAGACATGCATAAGCCTAGCCAGATTAGTCAGTTGCCAGTGGGGCACTAGGTGCCAGTCATGCCTCCTAAGGTGGGGTATGAAAAAATTGGTATCAGAGCAGTTCGTGTCCTAGGGACTCTACAAGTCATGTCTAGTAGAGTCTTCTTTATAAATTTGTTGTGCACCACATTCTATAAGAAGGAGGCTACGAGGAAAGATAGTATGGTTACCCCTCCTTCTTCTCATATCGTGCTATAGAGAAAAGTTGTATAGGGTTAAGTCCCTAAGTGTTCCTTATTATGTCTGTCTAGGATAATGTTTAATATAAGACAGACACCAGCCAGTTGCAAGATAACTACAACGGCAGGGGGAGGTATCATTAAGACGCCATAGCTGGGAGATAGTCAGCTTAATGGCGGGAGCAGACATCTTTGATCTCCCCAATACTCTCCCGAGGTACCAGGAACCTTACAATGTGATACATCTACCAGCACTGTCCCCGGTTCCTTTTTTTAACATCAGAGTAGGAAGTCAGGAGTATAGTGTATAGACAATTGGACTTATCTATTAGGTATACAAGATTTCTTCAAGACGACAGTTAATATTAGATTACGTGATGGATGTGAAAAAGAGAGGGAAATGCAGGATTCCCACCTCCATCCTTTCAAATGTCATACAGTTCCATATTTCCGTTTCATTGCGGTAAGAAAAGGCTATTCCTACCTCCTGGTTTTGTTTCCAGTACAGCAAAGGGCGTAAGAATTGACGCGATGTTTTCCGGAGTAAATAGTAAGCGAAGGTTGGATTTGTTGACTCCAGAAATTGTTAGGAAATAGTGGGGACCCCCAATGTTTATGTAAGTTGTCCAGACCTTCATGGTAATAAGTTAGAGGAGTGGGTAAGACTACCAGATTACTCGAAGTGTGTGTAAGAATCCATTAGTGATAATTTCCCAGTGAAAGTCAAGTTCAATTCAGAAAAAGGTTTAATCCGCCATAGCATGTTAATGACGGTAGGATATGCCTGCAAGATAATGGTTATGATCTTAGTTTGTGATATCGAAAGACGGGGGGGTCATATGAATAAAATGGGTCCGATTGCAAGCAAGAAGAAGTATAGGCCGAGACCTGGCCGGTAACCTTATTGACAATGTAAGGCAGGAACTATGAACCCCAAAGCTCAGTCTAAGGAAGGTAAGGGGAAAAGCACGCATACCAGACTTTGGGGGATTAAGAATCACCTCCAGGTTGATAGAACATTGCATATTGACAACTAAGCCTCGGGCTAACAGTTAAGAGACAGTAAGGTTGTAGCCTAGAATATTGCGGTACGCCCGCCTAACGGGAAGGTAAGAG
This sequence comes from Datura stramonium, assembly GCA_018107945.1. NCBI lineage: Eukaryota > Viridiplantae > Streptophyta > Magnoliopsida > Solanales > Solanaceae > Datura > Datura stramonium. The sequence continues at coordinate 124,287 of JACEIK010004694.1, read as the reverse complement.
AGTGCCGACACGAAGACTCTAATCTAGTGCAGCCTGGAAACAAGGCCGAGCAGACAGTTACGGGCCTTCAATATAACTACAAGCAAGGTTACAAGGTCCAGATGTTGACCTCACGTTCCAAGGGTGGCGGAACTTCAAATAGCAGACCATAACTAAGGTGCATGTGTTCGTTGCTCCCAGAATTTAACGAAGATGAAATGAGATTATACGAGAGGACAGGATATATCATTAAATCATAGATGTAGAGCCCTAGTGACAGCCAGCAAAGGTGAACTAGTAGGAACCGAATTGTCTAATATAAGAGATGGTTGTGTCTGCAAAGGGAGTGGAGAGTAATTAATATGAATACAGTCATAGGTTTATCGCACACCAGGAGTAGCCTGACCTTATTTGAGTCAGTATAATAAGACCAATGAGGTCAATTCGTGCCTCGCCAGATGAAATTATGTTTCCACTAAGATTTATGCCAAGTTAACTACCCCAGAAGTCGTGGATCCCAAGTTTTTTATAAACTCCAACAGAGGGGCGCAATCTACGACTAAATTTTGGGAAATGATGTTAGAACAGACGGTGACACATGTTAACATAAGCACGGTTCCTCGTACCCCAATGGTGGCTAAGTAGAATATACAACTCAGACTCTCGAGGCCCACTATAAATGGAAGTGGAAGCCTTCTGGATGATAACTTCAGGCAGATAGAGCAAACCTGGGCATGTTAAAATGGACAGAAGGAAAAGGTAAAGCTTATCAAAGAACGTCTGTTGACTGCTCAGAGCCGCTATAAATCTTATGCTGATGTGTGGCGGAGAAACCTAGAGTTTAGTGTGGGTGATTGGGTATTCCTGAAGGTTTCACCAGCGAAGGGAGTGAAGAGATTTTTTAAGAAAGACAAGCTCAACCCGAGGTTTATTGGACCTTATCAAATTTGTCGAAGGATAGGCCAGGTGGCTTATGAATTGGATTTACCTCCAGAATTAGAATCTGTTCACCCAGTTTTTCATGTATCAATACTGAGGAAGTGCATAGGAGATCCCTCCCGGATTGTTCCAGTCAAAGACGTCCAAATCATTGAGGAGTTAGCTTATGAAGAAGCTCTAGTAGCCATACTAGATCTGTAGATCCGCAGACTAAGAACTAAAGATGTTTCTTCCGTAAAGTATTATGGAAGAATAAGAACCTAGAGGAGATGACCTGGGAGGCAGAAGACGATATGAAAACCAGATATCTTTAGTTATTTCAGACATAGTCAGATTGTGCAGCTAGAGGTATATTGTTGTTGTTGTTTCATAAGTTGCATTATATACATATATATGTGAGATGATTGACTTCAGTCTATTGTGAAGTGAATGCCATAGTATTTTGTAAAGTTCCTATATTGGAATTTTCTGCGTTTCAGGTTTTTTGGATAGTCCTTATTACAGGGAAGACTCTGCCGAAATTTTTCCAAAATAAGTAATTGCAAGGTTAAGGTTCTTGCAAGTAGAAGTTAACATTCGAGGATGAATGTTCTTAAGTGGGGGATGATGTTACACCCCGTAAGTTTCTAATGTTTAGTCCGTCTATTCGTATGTTGGTTGAGAGTTTTAGAGTGCCATACGTACGAGGAAAGGGCTCGGAAAAAGGTCGTACGAGTGCAAAGTCGGGATTTCACGGGAGGAGGCCGAACCAAGTTCCCTAGAGGGGCAAAGTGGCACGGATCAGCCCCCACCGCGTTACCCAAAGTAACATGGAGTAGAATTGGCGCGACCGGAAGAGTCCTACATTGCCTTGTCTACTGCCTCAAGTATATAAAGGTCTCACACTTAGATGGTATGTTATCTTCCTCACAACCTCGGCCAGCAGAGGTAAGAACGAGGGAAAACTATTGAAAATCATCCTATTACGCCGCTAAACGCCATCCAAATTTAAATTAACTCCGGGTAGTGAAGTATAAGGCTGCAGAGAGCATCGCTGCCGAGTTATTTTCGTAAAATATGCCGGGAAAATCGTCGTCCCGCTAAGCCTGAGTTGGTGGAATTGCTTCAAACTAGTGGAAATACGATCATAGACTTAAACTAAGCATTTCTCTCTTCTAAACTCCCGAGAAATTACAAGTTTTCAATCATCTTTTGATAGGTTGAAATATAGTTACTATATATATAAAGTTATTGATTTCTTCGAATTCAGTAACGAAGTTGACCCTATTTTTCCATTAATATGATTACAGTTGAGAAGGGCAGTTCAATACGAGCTGATACTCATCAGTTAGTTAGAAAACGACGAACGAGGTATGTAAGGATTAACTTTCAGCAAGTATCCTTGTCGTACAGTGTTACGACTTATGTTCTCGAATAGAAATAACGATCTCAGATGCTGCAGATAGTTGCTAGCATTATATTGTAATTCGATATGTTTTAATTAGCTGTTATTGATATACATATATAAATATAAGATATGTTGTGAGAATCTACGAATAGGGATTACAGTTACATAAATTCTGGTTAGCTGCTAGAAAATGTTTCCAGATCGTACTGCAGGACCCCTCGTTGAAAGGGAGCAGGTTAAATGTGATTAGCATTATGAATGCTATAGAAACTCTTTTAGTTCTCAGTTTATTGTGATGGTAGAATTATATGTTTGTTGCCAGGCCTAAAGATCAGAAGATCGTAAGAGTTATTGGCCTTAATCAAATGATTAAAAAGTATATGCGCAGTTAAGCGGTCTAACGACTAGTTGGCGCCTGCATTGGCAGGAAAGCATCCCTAGAGGTCATTGACGTTATCGCACGTTTTAGAAAAAGAAATAGATACAGAATATGTATATACTAGAGTTAGCGACACCAGGGTTCTCCAGTGTATTGAGTGATCGTCGGTCATCCCTTTAGCCTTATCAGTTATTGTCAGTCTTAGTCGACTTAACAGTTACCACGTAGGATGCCCAGTGAGCCAGCCCAGTCGTCCGAGTTAGATAAACCCGTTGGAACCCCAAGGAGGGATCCACATCAGTAGTCAGTTACCGGGCCAGCACCCTAGCCGTTTCTTGTAAGGTATTCAGGTACAGAGTGCCAGGGGAGGGCCAGTCTATATAGAATTTCCGATGAGTTTTGAAATTGTCGAGAATAGTAATATAGATCCGAGTGGATTCAAATAAGGCCTGAGGAGTAAGTAGTACTCTATTAGTACAGTGTTAACCACAAGTTATGGAGATTGGTAAGCTCCTTATGGAGGACCAGGGACCGATCGCGTAGAAGCAAGTTCGACCAAGCCCAACCCTATAGTTGTTTAATTATAAGAATAAAGTAGTTAGTTATCCGCAACCCCACAGTTATTCATGAGTTATCGATGTCCGAGTGGCACATTTAGAGTATTGTTAGGCCACTTCATACCTCTCTCTATTAAGCTCAAACTATTAGAGATCATGATCACTATCAGGATCCTCTAATCAAATACGGGCGCATGGCGTGCCTGCAGATAACCATACCGATTATCCCTAAAGAGAGTAGCATTAGCGTTAGGCCAGAAGGCCAGATACGCTCTCTTTATACAGATAGACTAATGTGTCAGTATAGCGCCTGGGTTGGGGTTTCCCTTAGTTAGAAGCCTTCCATGACCGCCCCAGGGTTAATAGTTGTGTCGTCGCCCGCCAGGGGCAAGATTACGTCGCTCTACGGAGAGGTATACCATCTGTAAGGGATGAAGAAGGGGATCCAGATCCTCATATGCCGTGGTTGGCCTTATACACACCCCCGCTAAGCGTTCTTCCCGGGGTGTAGATATTAGGAGTCCACCGGTCTCAGATATAGCTACAGTTCAGGGGCCAAGAGGGCCTAGTTGTATACCCAGGGGACTGAGTAGGTTGGATACAGTACTAGTAGAGTTGTAGACACCTGGGTAGCCAGGACTTATGGGGACCTGAACGAGTTATTATGTGCTGATTGTACCTCCTGGCTTATGGGGGCCAGGTGGTGTTCTTGTATGAATTCTTGTCTTCTAGCTGTAGTGTATAAATGTCTAAGTGTGTAGTCTTAACTTATGTACATGTAGTGTCAGATAGATACAGATTATGAATCAGCAGGCATATAAGTTAATCTTTCGGCCCTTCTTTCTATTTACTTCCAGTCCTATTCAGCTTATTTATTGCCTTAGACATTCGATACATATTGTACTAACTCTCTTCCCAGGGCGCTGCATTACTTTCCTGTATATTTAGACAAAAAAGGTTCAGGATCTTCAGTAGGACTTGCTTAGAGTTCACCGTTGGGCCAGTTCCCTTAATTCGAAGCTGCTAGTTTGCAAAGAGGTCTGTATTTCAGTTTTATAGCATTTTGGGGTAGGCCGGGGCCCTGTCCCGACCACTATTTGTACTCTTAGTGGATTGTAGACTATAATTGTCAGCTTGTTAGTTGTATGTTTGCCGCGTGGGGCCTTAATCAGTTATGCTTCGTGTGTTGGCCGCATGACGCCTAGTATAGTAGCTCGTCCTCATTTCAGCTATAACTAGATGACATAGTTGCCTTGTCGGCCCACATAGGTCCCTTCTATTTCCTATTGTGGGTTAGCTATTTTCATGTACCGGTGGCTATAAGGCCTCGTCGGCCGGGGGCTGTATTTACAGCCGAGATATAGCCCATTGTTTTCTTGAATTGAGTCATAAGTTTGCACTAGACGTGCATAATCCTAGTCAGATCAGTCAGTTTCCAGTGTGGCAGTAGGTGCCAATCATGCTTCCCAAGGTGGGGCGTGACAAACTTGGTATCAGAGAAGTTTGTGTCCTAGGGATTCTGCAAGTCGTGTCTAGTAGAGTCTTGTTTATAAATGTGTTGTGCACCACATTCTATGAGCAGGAGTCTATGAAGCATGATAGTATGGTTACCCCTTCTTCTTCTCAGATCGTGCTATAGAGCAAAGTTGTATAGAGTTAAGTCCCTAAGTTTTCCTTATTATGTCTATCTAGGGTAATGTTTAATATAAGACAGACACCAGCCAGTTGCAAGATAACTACAGCGGTAGGAAGAGGTATCATTAAGACACCACAGTTGGGAGATAATCAGCCTAAGGGCGGGAGCGGACGTCGTTGATCTCCCCAATACTCTCCTGAGGTACCAGGAACCTCACAATGTGATACATTTACCAGCACTGTCACCGGTTCCTTTTTTTAACATCAGAGTAGGAAGTCAGGAGTATACTGTATATACGAGTCAACTTATCTATTAGATATACAAGATCTGGTCAAGATGACAGTTAATATTCGATTACCTAATGGATGTAGGAAATGCAGGATTCCCACCTCCATCCTTTCGAATGTTGTATAGTTCCATATTTCCATTACAATACAGTAAGAAAAGGCTATTCCTACCTCCTAGTTTTGTTTCCAGTATAGCAAAGGGCATAAGAATTAAGGCGATGTTGCCCGGAGTAAATAGTAAGCGAAGGTTGGATTTGTTGACTCCATAAATAGTTAGAAAATAGTGGGGACCCCCAATAGTTATGTAAGTTGTCCAAACCTTCACGGTAATAATTCAGAAGAGTGGATAAGACTACCAGATTACTCGAAGTGTGTGTGAGAATCCATCAGTGATAAATTCCAGTGATAGTCAAGTTCAAGTCAGAAAAAGGCTGAATCCGCTGTAGCATGTTAATGACGGTAGGATATGCCTGCAAGATAATGGTTATGATCTTAGTTTGTGATATCGAAAGACAAGGGGGTCATATGAATAAAATGGGTCAGACTGCAAGCCAGAAGATGTATATGCCGAGACCTGCCCGGTAACCTTATTGACAGTGTAAGGCAGGAACTATGAACCTCAGAGCTCAGTCTAAGGAAGGTAAGGGGAAAAGCACGAATACCAGACTTTGGGGGAAATCAAAATCACCTCCAGGTTTATAGAACATCACATATTGAGGACTAACCCTCGGGCTAACAGTTAAGAGACAGTAAGGTTGTAGCCTAGAATGTTGCGGTACGCCCGCCTAAGGGGAAGGTAAGATAGTTCTGACACGGAGACTCTAATCTAGTGCAGCATGGAAACAAGGCCCAACGGACAGTTACGGGACTCTATATAACAACAAGCAAGGTCACAAGGTCCAGATGTTGACCTCACATTCCAAGGGTGGTGGAACATAAAATAGCAGACCATAGTTAAGGTGTGTGTGTTCGTTGCTCCCAGAATTCAATGAAGATGCAATGAGATGGTACGAGAGGACAGGAGATATCATTAAATCATAGAAGCGAAGCCCCAATGACAAGCCAAAAAAGGTGAAATAGCAGGAACGGAGCTGCCCAATATAAGAGATGGTCGTATCTGCAAGGGAGTGGAGAGTAATTAATATGAATACAGTCACAGGGTTATCTCACACCAGGTGTAGCCTGACCTTATTTGAGTTAGTATAATAAAACCAATGAGGTAAATTCATGCCTCTCCAGATGAAATTAGGTCGCCACTAAGACTTATGCCAAATTAAATACCCCAGAAGTCATGGAGCCCTAGAGTTTTATAATCTCTGACAGAGAGGCGCAATCTAAGACTAAATTTTAGGGAAAGATGTTAGAACAGACGGTGACACATGTTAAGTTAAGCACGGTTCCTCGTACCATAACTGGTGGCTAAGTAGAATATATAACTCAGACTCTCGAGGAAAACTATAAATGGAAGTGGAAGCTTTCTGGATGATAACTTCGGGCAGATAGAGCAAAATTGGGCATGTTAAAATGGGCAGAAGGAAAAGGTAAAGCTTATAAGGGAACGTTTGCTGACTACTTAGAGCCACCAGAAATCTTATGCTGATGTGTGGCGGAGAAACCTAGAGGTTAATGTGGGTGACTTGGTATTCCTGAAGGTTTCACCAATGAAGGGCGTGACAATATTTGGTAAGAAAGGCAAGCTCAACCCAAGGTTTATTGGGCCTTATCAAATTCTCCGAAGGATAGGCCAGGTGGCTTATGAGTTGGATTTACCTCCATAATTAGAATCTGTTCACCCAGTTTTCCATGTATCAATGCTGAGGAAATGCATAGGAGATCCCTCCCGGATTGTTCCAGTCAAAGACGTCCAAATCACTGAGGAGTTAGCTTATGAAGAAGCCCCAGTAGCCACACTAGATTGGCAGATTCGCAGACTAAGAACTATAGATGTTTCTTTCGTTAAAGTATTGTGGCGGAATAAGAACCTAGAGGAGATGATCTGGGAGGCAGAAGACGATATAAAAACCAGATATCCTCAGTTATTTCAGACTTAGTCAGATTGTGCAGCAAGAGGTATATTGTTGTTCTTTTTTCGTAAGATGCATTATATACATTTATATGTGAGATGATTGACTTCAGTCTATTGTGATGTGAAAGCCATAGTATTTTGTGAAGTACCTGTACTGTACTTTTTTGCGATTCAGGGTTTTTGGATAGTCCATATTATAGAGGAGACTTTGCCGAAATTTTTCAAGAATAAGTAATTGCAAGGTTTAGGTTCTTGTAAGCAGAAGTTAAAATTCGAGGATGAATGTTCTTAAGGGGGGGGGAGGATGTTACACCCCGTAACTTTCTAATTTTTATTTGGCCTATTCGTATGTTGGTTGAGAGTTTTAGAGTTCCATACATACGAGGAAAGGGCCCGGGGAAGGCCGTACGAGTGCAAAGTCGGGATTTCACGGGAGGAGGCCAAACCAAGTTGCCATAGGGATAAAGTGGAAAGAAAAAGACCCCTTCGCGTTACCCAACGTAGCACAGAGCAGAATTGGTGCGACCAGCAGAGTGCCACGTTGCCTTGTCTGCCACCTAAAGTATATAAATGCCTCACACTTAGATGTTATGTTATTTTCCAAATAACCTCGGCAAGTAGAATTAAGAACAAGGGAAAACAATTTAAAATCATCAGGTTACGCCGCTAAACGCCGTCCAAATCTAAATTAACTTCTTGTAGTGAAGTATAAGGCTGCAGAGAGCATCGTTGCCGAGTTATTTTCGTAAAATATGCCGGGAAAATCGTCGTCCCGCCGAGCCCGAGTTGCTGGAATTGCTTCAAACTAGTGGCAATATGACCAAAGACTTAAACTAAGCATTTCTCTCTTCTAAACTCCCGAGAAATTACAAGTTTTCAATCATCTTTCGATAGGTTGAAATATAGTTACTATATATATATAAAGTTATTGATTTCTTCGAATTCAGTAACAAAGATGGCCCTATTCTTCCATTAATATGATTACAGTTTAGAAGGGCAGTTGAATATGAGCTAATACTCATCAGTTAGTCAGAAAACGGCGAACGAGGTATGTAAGGCTTAACTTTCAGCAAGTATCCTTGTCGTACAGTGTTACGACTTATGTTCTCGAATAGAAATAATGATCACAGATGCTGCATATAGTTGCTACCATTAGATTGTAATTCGATATGTTGTAATTAGCTATTATTGATATACATATATAAATATCAGATATGTTGCGAGCAGCTGCTAATAGGGATTACAGTTACATAAATTCTGGTTAGCTGCTAGAAAACGTATACAGATCGTACTATAGGATCCCTCGTTGAAAGGGAGCAACTTAAATGTGTTTTGCATTAGCAATGCTATAGAAACTCTTTTAGTTCTTAGTTTATTGTGATGGTAGACTTATATGTTTGTTGCCACGCCTAGAATTTAGAAGCTCGTAAGAGTTATTAGCCTGAATAAGTTGGTTAAACAGTATGGCGGCAGTTAGGCGGTCTAACGACCAGTTAGCGCCTGTATTGGAAGGAAAGCATCGCTAGAGGTCATTGACATTATCGCATGTTCCAGAACCAGAAATAGAGAGAGAATAGGTATATTCTAGAGTTTACGACACCAGGGTTCTCCAGTGTATTCAGTGATCGTCCGCCATCCCTTTAGCCTTATCAGTAATTTTCAGTCTTAGTTGACTTAACAGTTACCACGTGGGATGCCCAACAAGCCAACCCAGTCGTCCGAGTCAGAGAAACCCATGGGCCAGCACCCTAGCCGTTTCTAGTAAGGTATGCAGGTACAGAGTGCCAGGAAAGGGCCAGTCTATATAGAATTTCCTATAAGATTGGGAATTGCCCAGAACAGTAATATAGATCTAAGTTGATTCATATAAGGCCTAAGGAGTAAGTATTACTCTGTTAGTACAGTGTTAACCACAAGTTAAGGAGATCGGTAAGCTCCATATGGAGGACCAGGGACCGATCGCGTAGAATAAATTTCTGTTACACCCCGTAAGATTCCCGGCACCTAGATGGCCTATTCGGTTGTTGGTTAAGCATATTTGAAAGCCATACGTGCTAGAAAAAGGCCCGGGAAAAGATCGGACGAGAAAACTGTCGGACCATCGTTGAAGGAGCCGGGGCAGAGCCCCTCCGCCATGGCGCCGTGTCACGGAGCCCCACTTCGGTTTATTTCAGTAGATACCTTTATAATTTCCAGAAAATTCGTAAGAGACAGAGAGAGAACGAAGGGGATAATATTATATCGTCCGATTACGCTACCAAACGTAGTCCAAATCTAAATTAACCTCAGGTACCAAGGTATTTAGCAG
>JACEIK010004694.1:76355-100696 GCA_018107945.1 Datura stramonium | reverse complement strand
AGCTCATACTTATAGAAAATTCGTTCAGGGGAGAAGAGATAGAGTATACCCCATTTGACACTAATGGAGAGACAGATGTTGATGCGGAGAAGGTGTATACTAGTAAGGAGGTCAATCACAATGCAGTTTTAGAGTTGATATGGATGGGACCCCACTCTTCTACCTTGAGTTTGGTGGACGACATGGAAATAGAGTCTTCCAAGCCAATAGAGAAATGTCCAGAGGAGGACCAAGCCCCGTATATTTTGGAACTTGCTTATTTCAATAGACAAAATGACTTCACTTACTTAAGGACCAATAAACGTCAAAGGTGACATCTACTGCTTGGTCCTGACAATTTTTCACCACCACCCCTAGAACATAAAAGGAAATTAGAGAAGAAATTAGTGGTGAGATTCATATCCTCAAGGTGGAGGAAAAAGCAGTGAAACGTAATACGTCGTGCCGCGATGTAAAATTAGGCGCTTCTTGGGAGGCAACCCAAGGGTACCATGGGTACCATTTTAATTTCTTGCATTCGAGTTGATTTTATTTATTTTTCAGCTTTTTGTTGTTTTGGTGGAAAGTTAAGCACAGATGGAGGGGAAGTCTGAGTACCCGTGGAGGAGGAAGCTAACAATGGAGGAGGAAGCACAAGCATGGAAGAGGAAAAGTGTGGGGTCGAACAACCACTTGTGCAAAGTTGAAGGAAAGCATGAGGTTAGCTAGGCCTAAAGGCTCAGTGGAGTATTTCTCACCCTCTTTAAATGTTAAGTTGATCTATGGGGACATAGCATGATTCAAGTGTGGGGTGAGGAAAATTTTAAAATTTTTGTGCTTAATGATTTTTGATGAATGTAATGCTTGGGAGAAATATTTGAAAAAAATTTTTTTGAGTCAAGCATGACTTCATCACCCGCTGGTTTTTCTTTCGGCCCTTCACGGTCTTTGAACCGAAGAAATTTTTTTTTGTTTTTTTCTTGTCTGTATATAATGTTTGTAGTCATAGTTGGGACTTTTTCCGACGATGGATGGATGACAACCGTCTTGAGGGAAAGTAGTCAATAGGTTTTGGTTTTTAAACCCGTAGCTAATTGATGGCTTGATATTCTTGTTATGTGCTATACATGATTGCAAGATGCAAGCATATTTAGTGATGAAGCATGCAAAGAAGTGTTTAACTGTGTGTGAGACACTTAGGCTCTTGAATTTGACTCAAGGTGATTGAAGCTAATTTGAATTCGTGGGATTAATGAGCAAGAGTCTCGCCGAATGTGTCTTGGAATTGAGCATGTGCCAAGAGTGTAAGGGTTTTGAGTATCTCGTGCTATTGTGGAATGTCTAGAACTTGCTCGGTGTGTTTTATAAACGAAATGAAGGATGTTAATTGTAGGAGATGATTTAGGTATTTCTTTGAATGAACCTAAATGTTATTCCTCACTTTACCTACCTTGAATATTTAATCCTAGTTAGCCCTATCGAGTTGAGCCTATTCTTTGACAATAATATAAGCTTAATCCTTCTTTTTTATTAACCTTGAATTCGATCCAAAACTCCGAAGCGCTTAAGTGAAAAAAATCCGAAAGAGTGAAGGAGTGAGAATCGAGAAAAAAGGAAAAGTAAAAGTTGTGAAAGTTGAGAAAAGGACAAAGGTGCACTTGTGTAAAATGGTTGATTATTAGTAGGGAGTAAGAAAATAAATGAATGAAAAAAAATTGCTTAAGTACTCCTTACTACTAAGCCGAGTGTGCTTAAAGAAATGGGAACAAGAAGAGAAAATTCAAGATTGAAAAGAATGAGGAGGAAGTAAGAAAAGAGATGTCCTTAATGAATGTTGGATGTATTAAAAGCGCTTGGGGGAGATAGGTCACTACACGGCCGCATAGTAACTTACCCGTCCCTAGCTTACATTACAACTCCATTAAGTCCTACTTGATCTTACGCTCATACATCCTTAAATGAGTGGAGAAACACTAAGGGCAAGCTTATGGGTCATTACATGATGCATGTGAATTCTTGTGAGAGTGAGTGTAATTCTATTCATGTACCCACACATGTTGTGATGTAAAAAGTGTTTTTGCGTGTGAAATTGGGTAACGCTCTTTCCATGAGGGAACATGTTTAATGAAGGATATAGTTCATGTGGGATCTCTTAATCGGTTGATTTGCATGAGTTTGCTTCGAGTGAGAGTCGATTCTTGAGGTTAAGAAGTCTTAACATAGGTGTATTTCATTTCATTGATCAAATCGTGCATGCTTTATTTTTAGCTTGTTATCTTAAATAATCATCATACCTGTAGCTTGAATCAACTTGCTAAATTAGTTATGTGTGAGTCTTCATTTACATGAGATAAAGGGTTGTTCGAGGACGAACAAGGTTTTAAGTGTGGGGTAGGTGATCGCGGGCAAAAATAACATGTCCAAGTGATACTTTATAACTTAAATTAGTCTTGTTTATCTAAGCTATTTTATACATTTTCATGTAATTTTATATAAATGTGAATATATGTGCTAACCAACATGATTAGTCCTTGTTTTGTAGTTTTCAATGATTTTTAGGAACTAAATCAAGTTGGTGAAGGAAAGGAATGGAGTCGGAAGCAACGGGCGAAAGTCGGCAAAGGAGAAGGCCATGGCAAGGCCGGTCAGCGCTAGGAAGCGTGCCACGCCGTGCGTGTGCTGCGCCTGGGCCGCTGTGCCACGCTTACCCTGTGCATGCGCGCAACGCAGCTAAGGTGCACGCATCGGGGCCGGGGCGCCAAGCGCCGTGCCAAGGCATGCCACCCGCGCGACAAGGAGGTGCCATCGCTGTCGCCCAGCACAGACACGCTAACGTGGAAAGGTACGCCTAGGGCTGGAGTTTCTGGGCATTTTCCAGAAAGCCTCCATGTTTGGGCCGTGTCACGGACGCAATGCTCCACGCTTGCACTCCGTGACACGTTGCTTGTTATTCGGAAAAATTCCTACCAATATAAATAGCACACTTAGGTTTATTTTTGGATATTCTAACTTGGTGGAGCAAGAATGTAGGTTACAAAGTGCTTGAGAGGACGAAATTCTTAGGTTTTCTCATCCTCTTTCTCCTTTTCAATTGTTTGTGTAAGGATTTACACTCATTTAACGATGTTTAATCCACAAATGAGTGGCTAATTTCACATCTTGCTGAGGTTAGGAACAATTGTATTGAAATGTAATTGTTGATCATCTAGTTTTTTCATCTTTTCTTTCATGGTTGTTCTATTAATTCTTGTTCTTACCGTATTAATGTTTGGCCACAATGTTAATGTATATCTAAAAAGTTCGGTTTCACTCGAGAGAGCACGAAATTGAAAAGTTGTGAATTAATAGGATATGATCTTTTCTTTGTTTGGGAAAATTGAGAATTGATTTACCTTCAGGATAGAAATATACCCGAAAGTCGTATTAGTCAAGTGTGGAATCGGTTTTGTATGGCTAGAACATGAATTTCTTCTTATCACTTAAATGTAGGTGGGAAGGTTCATGATTCTTAAGTTGGGTTAAATACTTAATCCATAGGCATAAGTTCCGACTAGCAACTGAGAAAAGATAAAACCAGCTTATATCGATACCAATTTCTTACATGTTCGTTTAGCCTCGCATGCTCACATTCAGTTCGACTCACTTGTATATTTATTTTAGCCTCAGTATAAAATTAGATAACAAAATATAAAACTTTTCTTCACATTGTTGTCCGCATTTTTAGAGTAATGTAAGAATTGACACTTGAGTAGATTTTCCCCGTAGTCCGGCCCCTATGGGATCGATACTTGGCTTACTTGAGCCACTTACTACTTGTTCGACCACGTGCACTTGCGTGTAGTCATCCGACCGGACCGAACAAGGTGCCAACCAACAAACAATCTAATACCCCTAGCCCGGTCAAAACCATCCAAAAATAAATCACTCACTTATCTACTAACTACTGCAGCACCTATACCGCCCCTTGGGTCTCCAACTCGAGCTATGGCCTCTCGATATAAATAATCGTGTTTGAGCTCGAGGACTCCCGTACTATAACTGTAAACCGTGAATCGTGTCTCCAGACCAGAATCCGTCCCCGGGCGCAAGAGCACAACAGGTGTTATACCGTTATATTTATCACTTATATGGGAATGCTTCATCCCATCTTCGGCCCCATCAAGGATCTAGCATACCACTACTTGCAAGGGCGTATCCCCCCTCCCGGTGGGTCGACATAGTTACCAACCGAGGGGCGGCGAGATGCTCAAAGGGTGCCCTTATAACACAAATGTGTCTCAACAAGCAAATAATCACATATAGCAAGCATGTTTGAACCGACCGTATTCTCGATTTCATTCCGAACTCTTTCGTGTTAAGTACCGATTCTCATAATCAACTATACTGTATCGGAGATATTATGTGACTGCTCGGCTATACCATTCGGCAGATATTATCTAATTGTCTGGCTATACCGTAACTGAGATATTATCTCGATCGTCCGTATTGCTTTACTAACTTTTATTCCTAATATATATATGTTATAACATTATAAACATGCTTGCCAAATTCAAAATACGCTTGCTAAACTCATACTCTGCTATTCTCCACTTCCGAATTCTTATTCCCATGCATCACGCCATTCACTGCATCGATTACTAACTTGCCGAAGGCACCAGCTTTACATACCTTCCTTCAAAGTTTCCGACTAAGTGGCGAGTTCGGCCGCATTTTGCTATTTCTCCTAACCGCATTCATATAAATTGTGAACTAAATACACTAATATCTCCGGAAGAAAACATCACTTTCGATATTTATATAGCCCAAACTTTGGCTTATCAAAACGGCCTAAAAACTCGCCATTTCTCGAAAGTCCGAAAGGGAGAAATACTCACTTTAGGGCTAGGAGTATATTGGACACTAATTTGGAGCAATTCCATCACCTTAGCTCGGTAGCACGACGATTCACGCCGAATTTCACGAAACTAAATCCGTAGGAATTCCCCCATGCTGCTCAATACCTCGGTATCTAGATTAATTCGAGTTTGGACCGCGTTTGACGCGGATTCAAAAGGAAATTATCAAGAAACCTCGTCTCCTCTCGTTTCCATCGACCTTCGAAATTATATGAAATACAACTTAAAACCGAAGTTTGAAGGATTTTATACTTGGGACCTAGAATGATTCATGGAATGCGATTTATAAGTCGATTTTGCCTTGCGACGCGCCGACTCTGGCTCTTGTCCGATCTTTCCCCGAGCTCCTTTTCTAGCATGTATGGCATTCTAAAACTCTTAACCAACATGCGAATAGGCCATCTACATGTTAAAAATTTACGAGGGCATAACATTTTCCCCCTTAAGAACATTCGTCCTTGAATGTAAACTTCATTCATAGGAATTCCCAACTTACTCAACTTATTTGTAGAAAAATTTTGGCGAGTTTCCTGTAATATGGACTATCCTAAAACTCCGAAATGCGTAAAAGTCCAATACAGTACTCCACACAATACTATAGTATTCATCACATGAAAGATTGGAATCGACATCTGGTTTATATATACTATAAGTACCGCATAAAATAACAATACTAACATACCTCTTGACTGACGAGGCTAGAAATAAGTGAGGATATCCAGTTTTCATATCTTCCTCCGCTCCCAAGTCATCTCCTCTCGGTTCCCGCTACACCACAAACACCTGACGTACGCAATATCTTTGGTTCTCAATCTACGAACTGCCTATCTAAGATAGCTAATGGAACCTCTTCGTAGGCCGCCCTTTCGCAGCTCGGGACATCCTTGGACTCTGGACTGTTTCTAGATGGGTCTCCGATGTACTTCCTTAGCATAGATAAGCATGAAAATGGATGACCGTATTCTAATTCTGAGGCAAGTTCAACTCATATGCCATCTTGGCCTATTCTTCGATGAATCTCGATAAGGCCCAACGAACCTCGAACCGAGCTTACCTCTTTTACCGTATCTCATCACCCCTTTCATCGGAGATACTGTAAATACCACTATTCATCACCTGTGTCTTTGCGCCGCACATCGCATATGATTTCGGCGGCCTGCGCCGCAGGCGTTCTCTCGATGCTTTACCTTATCCTCTCGATTGTTGAATGATGTTTGGCCCAATCAACGCCGACTCTCCCACTTCAAACCAGCCACCGGGCGATCTACATTTTCTCCCATAGAATGCCTCAAAGGGCGCCATCTCGGATAGCCGAGTGATAGCTATTATTATAATCAAACTCGATTAGGGGCATGCTCGTCCTAGCTACTCTCCAAAATCTAGCACACATGGCCGTAGCATATCCTCGAGCTGCCCGAATAGTGCGTTTCAAATTGGCCCATCGCTTGAGGGTGGAATATCGTGCTCAAATTAATCTCTAAGGCTCCCGCATCTCTCTCTCAAAATGACCGCCAAAATCTAGCTGTAAATTGTGCTCACGAGATAATAGATACCGGAACATCGTATCTAACTATTTCTCTGATATACAATTTGGCATAATCTTCGGCAGAAAGTAGCTTTCATCAAGTAGAAACGGGCTGATTTCACATTCACAACTATTACCTAAACGGAGTCATGTCTATGGCTCGTACGGGTACCCTACAAAGTCCATGTTCACCGTTTCCCATTTTGAGAGAGGCACAACTATGTCCCGAGTTAACCCACTTGGTTTCTGGTGGTCCGCATTTACCCGCGCGCTAGGACATTGGGCTACAAATTCGACTATTTTTCTTTTTACTGGGCTACCAAGAGATATCCTTGATATCGTGGTACAATTTCGTCGCGCCTGGGTGGAGAGAGAATAGCGTAATGTACCTCATTCATAATCTATCAAGTGAGCCCCGAAATATATGGAACACGTAGGCGGTTTTTACATCGGCAAAGACTTCATTCTTTGTTACCTAAAATCTACGCTTACCTTGTAGAATTCAGTCCTTAAGTCGATCGTAGTCGTGATCTTCATATTGCCGCTCTTTCCCTCCACAACTAATGACGACAGCCGGTGTTATGAATTATCGCTCTCGTTGTCCTCTCGTTTCGCTACAATGAACGGCTAGGTCAAGCAATTGATGTATTTCCGAGCTAATTCCCATTGTTCTGGCCACAAGTATGCCAATCTCCTATAGATTTACGGCTAAGAGCATCTCGCTACTACATTGGCTTTTCCCGGATGATACAGAATGTCCACGTCATAATCTTTCAATAACTCCAACCAAGGGACGCTTATCTCAAATTCAACTCCCCTCTCGAGTGAAGATATACTGTAGGCTCTTATGACTGGGTGAAAATATCCACATGGAAGCCATACAAGTAATGTTTCCATATCTTTAAGGCGTGATCACTGCGGCTAACTTGAGGTCGTGGGTAGGGTAACTCTCTTCGTGTTTCCTCACTCGTCCGGGAAGCATACGCAATCACCTTATCGTGCTGCATCAACACACAACCCAACCCAACACCCGATGCGTCAATATACTAAATAACCTTCTGTACCTTCCGGTAATGCACATCGGAGCTGAGGTTAATTTGTATTTTAATTCTTGGAAACTCAGCTCACAAGCCTCTCTCGTCCACCGAAACTTTACGGCAGTTTTCTCGCGCGCCTAGCCGAGGTGCCGCTATAGGAGAATCCCTCAAATCTTCCGTAATATCCCGCTAATCCTTAAAAACTCAAGGACTTCGATCTGAGTGGTAGGTCTAGGCCATGCTTTGACCGGCTTCTATTTTCGTGTCAACTCGTATTCCAAGATCCGACACAATATGCCCTAAGAAGGCTACCGAGTTCACTTTGCACTTACATTTGGAGAACTTAGCATATAACTTATGGTCTCTAAGAATCTAGAGCACCCTGGGCCCTCAGAATGAGCTTGGTGGTCTCGCCTCGAGCGAGAATACACTAGAATATCATCAATAAATACTATCATGAATGTGTCCAGGTATGGTCCTAAGGTGCCGTTCATCGTCCATAAATACCGTCAAGTATTCACAACCTAAAGGACATAACTAGGAATTCAAAGTGTCCATCGGTCTCGAAGGCTATTTTGGGAATGTCTCTTCACGAATCCCGAACTCGATGATATCCTGCATCAGAAGTCAATCTTGAGAAATATCCGCCCTTTGGCGAGGGTCCCAAGTAATACGATCTTTATGTATTTCCTAGCAAACAACCTGCACCGTTTGACCTAACCCATGGCCACTAATTAATGCATATTCTGCATCTGTATATATCAACAACTACACACAATACATACCGACACATTTGTATAATACGTAATCTCCGACATACTTTATCAATTTCATACCGCACGTGATAAACGTTTCTGCGCCTAATAACATCTCCTATCCTCTCGTACATTTCCTTGGGTTTCCCATCCCATTCCTAAGCAACAACACATGCACTTTAGCTATAATCTCGGCTATTTAGAATTTCGGCCACTTGCTACAACGTGTCAACATCCGCACCTTGTGGCCTTACTTGGCACTACATTAAGGGCCCGTGGATCACTGGGGCTTTCCATTCCAAAAAGTTGGGCCACTAGATTAGAGTCTCGTGTCTAGCCTCTTAACTTCCGTAGGAGGACAGACTGCAAAGATTCAACCACAATCTTACCGTCTCTTAACTATCGCCCGAGGCTTAGTCCTTCATACACGATATTCTCTCAATCTAGAGGTGATTCTAATTTTCCTCAAAATCCGGTATCTCTCGCTTTTTCCTCATCTTGCTTAGGATGAGCTCGGGGTTCAACGTACTTTCCTTACATTGTTAATAAGGTTACCGGTCAAGTCGCACTTACTCTTCCTCAAGCTATGTGCCGACTCCATTCGATTCACATGACCTCCCTACCTTCGATCACACCAAATCATAACTATAATCTTGCGGGTATATCTTGTTGTTGTTAGCGTGTTATGACTATGCGACTTGGTTTTTTTTCGAATTCTAACTTGACTATTAATGAAGCCATCACCGGCGTATCTTCTACCCCCACTTTGGGTAAGCTAGTAGTCTTACTTGCTCTTCCGACATATTACCGTGAGGGTCTCATTAACCACGTAATCATGGGGGCTCTTTTACGTTCTAACACTTTTCTCTCGGGAATCAACCAACTGTCTTCACCCACGTTGCTTTGGGCAACCTCGCCTCAATTCTTATGCCTCATCGTACCGAATCAAAATTAAGAGGTAGGAATAGCCTTTTCTTATTGCAACAAAACGAAGACATGGAACCGTACTACATCCGGGAAAGGATGTGAGGTGGGAATCCCGCATTTCCTCTTCTCTTTTCACATTTATCTCGATAATCTAATATTGTCTATTATCTTAATTAGATCTTATATACTCCAATAAATAAATCAACTCATTTATACGTTATGCTCTTGACTTCCTATTCTCGATGTTATCGATATATCCTAGGGATGGTACTCAAAGGTATCACATTGGGAGGTCGCTCGATACTCATGCCGTCGTAGTTACTCCAGAATCGGCTTGTGCTCCTTCCTATTGCTATATCTGATCTTCTGCCTCGATAGGATATCGCGGTCCGACTTGTATCTCTGTATACAAAGAGTATGGTAAGTTTTAAGAACTCGACTCCTATACCGTACTACTCTCTATGGCACGACCGAATATGAAAAAGAGTAACCATCCTATTATACCTTGCGCCCTCCCCGCCTATAGTATGTGGTACAACACATCCATAGACAAGACTCTACTTAGCACGGCTTGTCCTCCCGGGACACAACTCCGGCTTCGATACAAGGTTTGTCACGCCTCCCACCTCGGGGTATGACTGCACCCAATGCCCTATTAGGACCTCGGATCGTTAGACTATTGTGCCTAAGCACACATCCGGTGTCCGGCTGGCTCTAACTCGATTCATGGAATCAACGGGCTATATAACGATCGTAAATATAGCCTTCGGCCTACCGGGCCTATAGCCACTTGTACCGTAACATCGCCCAACTGTAATCATTCTCATATAGGGAAACCTATGCGGGCCGACAAGGCCACCATGACTGCCTAGTTACTCTAACTCAATATAATGAATAATAACATCTACGTGACCGGCAAGGTCACCACTACTATCCGAATACGGCCCCATACGACCAACACAATCAACAACACTAAAATGTGGCCTAACAAATGCACGGCCCCCACATGATCGGCACAACTAACCACAAAGGGAGATATATATACACACCCGCAAGCTCTAAGAATATCGGATAAGATGGTCGAGACAGGCCCCCACCTACCCGTATTATACAACAAAAGAAATGAACTACACCTCCGAATATCAAGCTCGGATGACAGGAGTTGATGACTCTATGAGTCGGGCCGAATCACGAGGTATCGTCTCGTCTATGAGTACCTCGCAGCAAGTAAATGCAAAGGTCTCTAAATGGGCGCGCACTCCCGGTACCGAGTATGCAAAGCAAACCGATCATAACTAAATATAAACAAATATAAGTAGAAACTCGAACAAAAGAGAAGATATCTCGAAACCTGTTCGAACTAATAGAATCAAAACAGCTTTTTTGTACCGAGAATAAGGCAGGAGCATACCTATCACGTGGCGATCTACTGTCTATTAGCTAATAAATAACATATATATACATATATAACAAGCAAGGACCAATACCAAAATTTCATAAGCCTAAGGTGCCAACCAACAAACAATCTAATATACCTCTACCCGGGTCAAAACCATCCAAAAATAAATCGCTTCACTCGTCTATTAACTATGAGCACCTCTACCGGCCCCGGGTCTCCATCTCGGGCTATGGCCTTCCGATATAAATAATCGTGTTTGAGCCCGAGGACTTCGCATCGTAACTGTAACCGTAATCGTGTTCGTATCTATAATTCGTCCCCGTGCAAGCGCACAACAGGGTAAAGTTATACCGTTATACCGGACGTACTCCCTGATATGGGAATGTCATCCCATCTTCGTCCTACTATGACGGCATACCACTCCTGGAGTGGCGTATCCCCCACCCTCACCTGGGTCGGCGCTACCATCCTGTGGGCTACGAGGATGCTCAAAAGGGTGCCTCATAACACAAACAAAACCAACAAGCAATAATCACATATAGCAAGCATTTTTGAACTAAAAATACTATCTCTATTCCGATTTCTCATTCGAACTCTTCCGTGTTACACGATTCTCATATCGAACTATGTTGTATCCGAGATATTATCTCGACTGTCCGGCTATACGTATCCGAGATATTTTCCACCCGTCTAGCTATACCGTAACCGAGATATTATCTTGCCGTCTCGATATTGCTTTTCCGACTTTATTCTCGAATATATATATGTATAACATTATAAACATGCTTGCCAAATTCAAAACACGCTTGCTAAACTCATACCGGGCTCTATTCTCGACTACCTCTTTATTCTATGCATCACGCTGCCCATCAGACTGTAATAATTTGCCAAGGAATTAGCTTCCGGTTATGCATGTGACCCCTTCGTAGCCCGTTGAGCCGGCGTTGTTTCTATTATGGGATATAGTTGTATTGTGGTACGAGAGTTGGGAAAGATCTCGAGGGAGAGACGTTACCCCTCCGACTGACCAGCCACGCGAGGCCTTCCCGGACCGTTACTTGCCACGAGAGATCCGGCAGGCCCGGGATGGATCGCTTGCATCTAAGGGGGCGCAGGAGCGTACGCGAGTATGCTTTGCGCTTGACTCCTTAGCCTCGCTATGCTCCAAAGATTTGCTGATACTATTCCAGCCTAGAGTTCACATTTATTATGGTCCGAACCCTAATACACCGAGGCATGTATGAAGGCTACATTATGAGAGGATATGGACATCGCCCCGAGCATGTGCCTTTGCTCGGTAATTGCCATTGAGGGTCTTAGACAACGGCAACGTAGTAGTAGACAGCACTAGCCGTGAACAAAGTCGCTACAGAGACAGACGTATGATATAGGAAAGTTCGTAGAGGACTCAGCTACTTTGCGACTATCGTACGCGCCCCCTAGACTCTTCACCTCCACCTCAGCGAACAGCTAGCCGAGGTAGATCCGCTCGTCGAAAGGGCCGAGGCCTAGTGGCGCCTGCACAGTAGATTCCCACAACAGAGAAGGGGAGAGCATAGCGTATTCACACTCCCTCACCATGCCCTTATTGCACCGACCACACCCCGGAGCTAGTAGATATGGCTCCTCCGGATGTTATATTTGCAAAAAGTGTGAGGGGCATCTGGGATGAGAGATCGCCTGGACTCAGAGGTCGAGGGCGTAGACAATCGTGACAGGGATCCGCAGGCCACGAGCCCAAGAGCCTCTCAAGCAGGGCGTAGGCCCTCGTGCCTGCCAGGCAGAGGCCGAGGTAGAACAGGAGTCTCCAGTCTGCACGGCTCAAACCGTACTCTATGCACCACCAGGAGACATGACTCCGAGGCGTCCAGATGTGTAGTAATAGGTACGATGACTATCCTGCTCATGACCTCGCTATGTACCGGATGATCCAGATCCACTTTGTCATATGTTACCCTATTTGTGACACGAAAGTTTAATATCGTACCGGGAAGTTATTACAGCAGCTTTTTCAGTATCCACGCCCATCGGTGACTCTATTGTAGCTAGCGTAATTTACCAAGGGTGTATAGTAGAGGTTGCCGATCGCGATCATAGTAGATCCGTGCAGCCAGAAATGATAGACTTCATGCCATAATGGGTATGGATTGGTTAGTGTCGTGCTATGCCAATGTAGAATGTTGACCAAGACGGTCCGATTCCACTTTCCAGGAGAGCACAAAGTGGAGTGGAAGGGCAGACAGCCTACGCCAAAAAGGTAGGTTTATTTCTACTCGTGCGAGGAAATTGATAACTAAGGGATGTATTTACCACCTAGTCGAGTTCAGGATGTCCGAGCACAATCTCCGACGCTCCGCTCACCCGGTGGTGAACGAGTTCCCCCATGTGTTTCCGCTGAGTTACCCGGTATTCCCACAGAAAGGGAGATAGATTTTTCTATTGATTGGTTACTGTGCACTCACTCTATATCAATTCCTCCCTATCGATGGCTCCCGTAACTTAGAGAGTTAAAGGAGCAATTTCTAAACATTTTCTAGACAAAGGTTTCATCAAAGCCGAGTACTTCTTACCATGGGTGCGCCAGCCTATTTGTGAGAAAGAAAGATGGCTCCCTCCCGTATGTGTATAGATTATCGGCAGTTGAATAAAGTTGCGTGAAGAACAAGTACCTCGCTTCCTTAATAGATGATTATTTGATTAGTTACAAGGTGGGAGCCGATACTTTTCCAAGATTGACTTGGTGTCCAAGACATCACCAAAAAGTTCCGAGTGCACGGAAAGAGATAATATTCCCAAAACGCGGTCAGACTCCGATATGGACACTTTGAATTTCTAGTTATGTCCTTTGGTTGACGAATTCCCCACAGTATTCATGGACCTCATGAATAGTATTTCTTTATTACCCGACCTCGGTTATAATATATTTATTGATGATATTCCGGTTCTCGCTCAAGAAGATCACTCAGGCTCATTTACTTCGACAAGGCTCCGCATTCTTAGGGACCGCCGGTTATATGCCAAGTTCTCCAAGTGTGACCGGCTTAACTCGATTCTCTTAGGGCACGTTGTGTTGATGCGTCGGTATACATGTGCTGATACGCGTAAGATAGTTGCAGCCTTAAACATGGCGTAGCCTACCTTCTCCGACCGAAGTCCGCAAAGCTGGGATTACCGGGATATTACAGGAGTTTGTTGAAGGGTTCTCGACCATAGCGGCACCTCCGACTCAAACTAACGCAAATGTTTCAAAGGGATAGAGGCATGCGGTGCTGCAGCTTCCAAGAACTCGAAAGATAGATTAACTCTCTAAAGGTTAGCATTGCCTAAGGTACATATAAGGTTATTCGTATTATGACGCATCAAAGGCCGGGTTGGGTTGTGTTGATGCGCGATGGTAAGGTGATTGCATATGCTTCCGCACACCAAGAAACACGAAAAGAATTACCCTACCCACGACCTGGAGTTAGCCGTAGTGATCCACGCCTTAAAAATGTGGAGACATTACTTGTATGGCGTCCATGTGAATATTTTCACACATCATAAGAGCCTACAAGATATCTTCACCCGTAGGAGTTGAACTCGTTACGTCGTCGCTGCTGGAATTGCTAAAAGGTTATGACGGGGATATTTTGTATCATCCGAGAAGAGCCAATATTGTAGCGTATGCTCAACAGTCCAGGAAGTTTGGCATATTTGCATCCCGAGCAGCGGAATCGGTCGTGAGATACATCGCTAGCTAGCCTAGCCATTCGTGCAGCAGAAACGGAGGACAATAGAGAGGTAATTCAGAATACCGTTGTGTCATCATTATGGTGGAAGTAAAGGAACGACAATATGAAGAGGATCCCGAATTTCTGATCCAAATTTAAAGATTATATTCCACAGAGAAAGCGCCATTTCCTGTAATGTGAGGATGGAGTGCTGTGTTGTAAAGACCGTCTATGTAGATTCCAGATGTTTGTGCCTCCGCCAAATAGATATGAATGAGGCACATTGCGCCCGCTATTCTCTCCACCACCTGGCGCGACGAAAATGTAAAAAAAATTACATGATATCAAAGAAAACTACCGTGGCCGTGTATGAAAAGAGAAACTGGCTGAATTTGTAGCCTAGTGTCCTAACCGCTAACAGTGAAAGCAAAACACGAAACTGTGGTTAATTCAGACATAGATGTGCCTCTCTCGAAATGGGAAGCAGAAATATGGATATTGTGGCAAGATTACCCCGCACGCATGCATACGATTCTATATGGGTGATAGCCTATTTGCATTGACAAATCAGCTCATTTCCCGCCTGAGAACTACCTTTCCGGCTGAAGATTATGCTTAGTTGTATATCTCGTAAATAGTCGATTGCACGGAGTGCCGTATCCATTATTTTGGCGTAGGAGCACGCTTATCATTAGATTTTGACATTTGTTTCGTAATGTCCGGGTACGCAGAGATTAATTTGAGCACGCGTTCCACCCCCTCAGCTAGATGGACAAGTTGAACGCACCATTCGTACGCTCGAAGACATGTAGCGAGCGTGTGTGCTAGATTTTTGGTGGTAGCCGGGATGAGCATTTCGCCCTAATCGAGTTTGCTTATAATAATAGCTATCACTCGCCTATCCGATGGCGCCGAGGCATTATACAAAGGAAATGCACGTCATTGGCTGGTTTGAAATAGGTGAATCAAGTGATTGGGCTGTGCATACTGTTCAGCGCCGAGGAGAAGGTAAAGCTTATCAAAGAACGCCATCGACTCGCATGCAGCCACCGAAATCGTATTTTTGAAAGTGTCTCCGATGAAAGGGGTGATGAGATTTGGCAAGAAAGATAAGCTCAGTCCAAGATTTGTTGGCCTTATCGTATTCACAAGAATAGGCCAAGTGGCAATGAGTTGAACTTGCCTCCAAAGTTAGAACTGCTCATCCGGTCTTTCATGTATCCATGCCGAGGAAATGCATAGGAGAATCTGGCCCAGAGCGCCCTGGCCCCAGATATCCAGTTACAAAAGAGTTGGCCTACGAGGAGGTTCCAAAAGAGCTATCCTAGACAGTATTTATTCGCAGATTGAGAACTAAAGATATTGCGTCCACAAAGTGAGCTGTGGCGTAACAAAGAACCGAGAGGACATGATGTGGGAGGCGAAGGAAGATATGAAAGCTAGATATCCACACTTGTTTCCTGTGCCTAGTCAGCGACTGTGTATGTCCGTATTATTACTATGCAACACCTTTGGTTGTATATGTATAAATGAGAAAGATTGATGTTTAGCTATCAAGTGAATCTTTATAGTATTATGTGGAGCACCTATGTTGACTTTTCAAGGTTTCAGGTTTTTTGGGATAGTCCATATTACAGAGAAACTCGCCGAAATTTTCCTAAGTAATAAGTTAAAATAAGTCGAGAATTCCTCTAGATAGTAGTTTTCATTCGAGTGACGAATGTTCTTAAGGGGGAGAATGTTACACTTCGTAAGTTACCGGCATAGATGGCCTATTCACACGTTGGTTAAGCATATTTGAAAGCTATACGCTTTGTGAAAAAGGCCCGGAAAAGACCGGGCGTAAACTCGGCCGAATCATCGCTGCGAAGGAGTCTGGGGCAGAGCCCCTCCGCGAAGGCGCGTGTCACGGAGAAGGGGCCACCGCGTTGGCTCCATGACACGCTGGGCCTTTCCAGCCCAAGTATATAAAGCCCTCAGCTCGGTTTTTAAGTTCATTACTCATATTAAATTTTAAAATACAAGAGAAGAGAGAGAGAGACGAAGAGGGTAATTAAATTATCGTTCGATTACGCCGCCAAACGTAAACTAAATCTAAATTAACCTCAAGTACCGAGGTATTAAGCAATAGGAGCATTCCTACAGATTTTGTTTCTAACAAATACGGCCGACGAATCGTCGAGCTACGGGACTAAGGTAAGTAGAATTGCTCCAAACTAGTGTCAATGTGCTCCTAGCCGTAAAGTGAATACTTCTCCTTTCCGATCCTCTCGAAAAAATAACAGTTTTTGACCGTCTTTTCGATAAGCCTAAGTTTAGGCTATGAATATATCGAGTAACATTGTCTTTCAGAATATGTTGTATTTAGTACTAATTGACGCGTATATGAATGCAAAGCTGGGAGAAAGAGCTGGAGTACTGAATGAGCCTCGTCCGATAGTCGGATAACTCGAGGTTAAGGTATGTGAAGTAGTTTCTTCAAGAAGTTAGTAAGCTTTTGCCATATAAATCATAGTAAACTCCGTATTTAAATCCCTGGGGTTGAATGTTGAGTATTGAGTAAGTTTAGTAAATCTGGTTTGCGTTGTCATATCGTGCTCGCCCGAAAGTTAGTAAAGCATGCGCCAAAGGGCGAGTTAGCATTCCGCATTCGCATAGCCTATCGTATGATTAGCAAGTATGTTGTAGAATAAAAGATACGCATTTTCGTAATAAAGCTAGTAAAGTAAAATCCGATAGACAGACAGTATTTGGCTACATATTAGCCATTCAGATAGATGATATCTTGGCTACAGATTAGCCATTTAGATAGATAGTAACCTGGCCACAGAGATTAGCTAAATAGTTAAATAAAGATTTCGTGACCGCATAATACAAAAAGAGATCGAATAAGAAATCAAATTTCGTATAGTCTTTTCAGCTAAACATGCTTGCTATTTATATGTGCTATTTTGTTTGTTGAGACTTGATGTGGCGTGTGGGCATCTTTTGAGCGTCCTCGCCTGCCCCCGGGTTGAATTCGTGTCGCCCACCGAGCTGGTGGGTTTACGCCACTCCAAGGGGTGGCATGTCGTCCCCAAACTCTTGATGAAGATGGATGAAGCTTTCCCCATATCGCTCCGATCAACACTACAACATGCATGCACTCATGAGTGCTGTCCAGGTACCGTCCACATGTATATTCCCGTTGAGTTATGTCCAGTGAATCGTATACAGTTTACGTACAGAGTCCTCCTAATTTAATACCTGTTATTTATATCTGAGGCCATAGCCCGAGCCTCGAGACCTAGGGGGCTTCTGTGAGAGGAGCTCCTAGTGAGCAAATTGAGTGGAGTGACTTATTTTTACCGGTTTTGACCCTGGTAGGGTGCATATAGATTGTTTTCTTGCTTGGCGCCATCCGACTTATGGGGGTTGGTACTGGCTCTGCTTGCTACTTGTATATCTATTTATATGCTATATACTAGTTAATAGACAAGCAGCCGTCGCATCGACAAAGTACGCTCTACCCTATCGCATGTAGTTTGATTCAACTTTTATATCACCTTCTTGAGATTAAGTTATCTCCTCGCCACATGACCGCTAGTTATGCAATCTATATTCGCTGTATTCAGCTTGTGTTATTTCGCTCTTTGCATACTCAATACCACAGATCGACACCTGGCAAATACACTTGCCTCAGGTATTAATAGACGAGGAGGCGATCCCGTGATTCCGCCCGCCTATGAGTCATCGCCTCCCGCCATCCGGAGTCTGACTTCCATAGGTGTAGCTCTTTCCTTTTGTTGTACAATATGGGCAGGTTGGGGCCCCGGGTCTCCGATCATTTCTATTGTTACTCATAGAGGCCACAGATTGTATATATTATCTCCCGTGGCCGGGCCGAGCCTGGCCGTGTGAGGCCGTGCGCTTGTTATAGCCGTTAGCATTGCTTTTGCTGGGCCGTGTGGGGCCATAGTTTGATAGTAGTAGACCTTGCCTGGCCACGTAGCCTTATAGTATTCATTTGTTGAGTTTCGCATGACTAGACAAAGATGGTGGCCTTGTCGGCCCGCATAGGTTCCTTGGTATTAGATTGTTTCGGTTAGCTCTTGATGCATCTGGCTGTGTGGCTATAGCCCGCTAATGGGAGGTTGTGTTTACAAACCGTTATATAGCCCTTTGTTTCCAAGAACTTGAGATAGAGCTAGCTAGGCGCCGTATGTGCCTAGGCCCACCCGCTAGTAGTCCGAGTCCTCTAGGGCACTGAAAAGGCCT
This sequence comes from Datura stramonium, assembly GCA_018107945.1. Taxonomy (NCBI): domain Eukaryota; kingdom Viridiplantae; phylum Streptophyta; class Magnoliopsida; order Solanales; family Solanaceae; genus Datura; species Datura stramonium. The sequence continues at coordinate 82,212 of JACEIK010004694.1, read as the reverse complement.
ATACCCCTGCATGGGGCGTGACAAAGATGTGTCCATTAGAGGATTCCATAAAGAATTAATGATGTCAGTCTGATGACAATGAGAGGAAGTGATGACTCATTGTGACGAGTAACGACTGGCCCTATCTAGCCGTCATTTGAAGGTCTGAGAAGTAGAAAAAAGTGGATAGTTCCGATGAGTGATATAATTAGTCATGGAATAGACAAATGACTCGTGGGACGAGCCATGGCATATGGTAGTGAGGTTTTCCCTGTGAAATCATTAAGGGTATTTTTATTAATACTAAGCTCCTAAGTCCTAAAATTTTCTTTAGAATCATATAGGGATATTATTTTCCCACAAAATTTACTTTTATAAATTGTTAGCGCAATGATGCTAGTTAGTTTTGATTTATTTACAATTTTAATAGCAATTATTTCCCGCTCAGGATTCAACCCCAACTCATATATAGTTGGGTAAATTATATTGCATACGACCGTGTACACTCCCTTACTTAGAGGAGTGGATTTGGACATTACCAATTTTTGCACATCGTTGTGTGGTAATAGGCATTGATAGCCTAAAGTTGTTTGTTAATTTGAACTAATTAAGAATCTTCCTCAGGAATTTACATTGATTGTTTTCACGCTTCTTAGTATTATTTCATGATCTGAAGACTCTGGCAAGTTCAGGACACCTACATAGACCAGATGATGATGATCCGATGTTTCCCAATGTAGCTGGTGCTATTCGCCTACTACCTATGGTAGGGAATTCCCTCTTCCATGTGACGGAGCACCATGCCACATTTATTACATATGAACAACATTTTTTGGAGGGCAAACTAAGAAGATGCCAATTGACACCTCCGTTAAATTTTTTGGACACATTCTTTCCTTTTTTCAAGGAGGCTTCACTGAGGAATGAGATTATCAAATTTAGACAACTTCTAGGAGAACCACTACATGAGGTGTGACTCCACTTCTAAAATAAGGTGGCAATATTCCCCAACCATTTCTTGCCGAATTGAGTCCTGCTTCAAAGCTTCTATCGTTCCCTCAACTCAATCAACAAGTCGATGGCCAATAAACTTTCTGGTGGGTCCCTATGGACCAAACATTTAGAATGGCCAAAGCCTTCTTTGATCGTATGACCAAAAAAAATAAACTATGGCACACTAGAGACACCGAGGTGTCCCAAAGTGGTGCCGCATTTAAACTTGTAACCCCGGATATGAGAAGGCGTGATGAGCAAAGAGATGGAACCTCGGAAAAGATGATGATCCACCTTGAACTAATGACTAAACATGTTATGGGATTCGAGCCAAGAGGTGAATGCTAGGGACCAAGGGCAAGGGCAATATGAAGAAGATAGTTCACCTCCTAGATATGAGGAAGAATGTCAATACATGGCGGGTCAAATGGGCGGTTCTCAAAGATCCAAGGTGCAAACCAAGGCCCTTGGAACCCTGTTGATGAGAATCAAGGTTGGAGAAATCATGAAAATCAAGGTTGGAATGATAGAAATGATAGATGGGGGAAACTAGAGAAAAATCACTAGGTATCATAGAACCTCAACCATAAATACCTCCTCCCAAAGAGAATAACACCCAAATGCAACCAGGGGTAGGTGATGTTGGAAATTCAAAAATAGAGGAGATACTACCTAGAGTGTTGAATGAGTAGAGTCTACCGATAGTGGAGTAAATGAGTTAAATGGAGAGGTGTCTAACCTTTCCCAAACTGTGAGCTCCCATTCGACTTCCATCAAGAATTTAGAGGCTCAAATGATTATCTCTCAACCCAAATGAACCCCGGAATGAAAGGAACCCTCCCGAGGATACTATACCCACCGAATAAGGATAATCATTGCATGAATATTGTCACAAGGAGTGGAAAAGTTGGAGCCGATGCGAGTGTTAAGGCCAACAAAGTTGTTGATCTCGTAAGTAAGTGATGGAGGATGTATATGGTGGCAAGAGCACCAATTTGTGTTGACAATAATGAAGAACTAGAGGAGGAGGAAGTAGATTTTCCCCATGAAAATGTTGTTTTTGAGAAAGAGGGCAGGGTGCCTCTCAAAACAAAATAGCAAGAGTCAAGATTTCCACCACCACCCTCGTCGTTGGCTAAAAAGAAGGAGGACAAAAAAATTTGAAAATTCATTGACATGTTCAATAAGCTGTCCATAAATATACCGCTTGTGGATGCAATGCTCCAAATGCCTGGCTATGCTAAATTCATGAAGGGGCCGCTGAAAAGAAGAATATTGTGGATGCGAGCAACTAGTGGCACCATTGTAGTGCAATGATGACAAGCAATCTTGCTCCCAAGAAGACCCAAGGGCGTTCACCATTCCTTATGCCATACATCGGAGTGTGCATGTTCAACCGCCACTATGTGATTTCGGGAGGTATCAACCTAATGACTCTCATGATCAGTAAAATGTTAGGATTGGGGAGTCCCAAGTCTACAACAATGAGGCTATCGATGGTGGATCGCTCCATCAAACACCCCATAGGAGTTCTTGAGGATGTATAGATCTGTGTGGATAAGTTCATACTTCTAGCCGACTTTGTCATTCTAGATTGTGACATGAATGTGAGGTTCCCATCATTTTAGGGCAACCATTATTGGTAATGGGAGAGTGCTAGTGGATATAGAGCTGGGGGAGTTAATGTTTAGAGTTGGTGGCAAGGAAGTCACCTTCAATGTGTAAGCCAATAAAGCGTCCCGATGAATGCAAGGGGATTGTGGTACTTGATGAAGACGAGGAGCAAAGGAATGATTGTGAGGATTTAGTTGATAAGGAGGATGATCCTTCGAATAAGTGATGCTTGGTAATAAATCTTTCGATCCACAACATTAAATAAGGAACTTTTTTGGAGGCAACCCAAGTATTTTTGCATTTAAGAGGTTTTTTTATGTTATTGTCTAGCTTTTGATTTTGAAGGATGATTGGATGAAAAAGACCAAGTGAAAGAAAAATAGGGGACAAGCCGCTTAAGACCTGTGGAAATGAAGTTGCTAAAGCGCGCAACATGCAACATATAATCCAGAATAAAACCAAAAGTTGGAGGAAATGAAAAGTCACCGCGCCTCACCTACGAAATGTGTGTTAACCCACGAATTTCTCGTGTCGACGCAGAGTCGTGCCATAATACATGGAAAAATATTAAAAAGAGAAGATAACTTGCGAAGGACTCCGTGAAACACTGTGTGCAAACCCGTGAAATGTGCCTATCATAAAGTAATAGAGCATCAACTCTATGAAGAAAGAGGTCTTTCTGCCAGCCCGTGTCTTTCTCGGGCGCTTGGGGGTATTTCTATAAAATCCCATGCTTCCAACTCCTAAATGGCTTTTCTACTTCCTTAATACCAGACAAAGGGATTAACCTAGCCTAAATCCTCATCCTCTCCAAAAGATCAATAGTTGGATTTTCTAAAGAAGAAGCTAGGTTCTTCAACCTCTTCAAATCTTCTTGGACTCTTAAAGGAAAGACAAGGGATCATCAACCTAGGTAAGAAAGGCTATGAATGACAATTTCTTTCATTCTTATGTTCTAGATTCTTCCCAATTCCATGGATTTCAATTCTAGATTCAAGTCATGATCTTATGGGGATTATTCCAATGTGAAATTCTCTATGATCTATCTATGGGTCAATTTCCTTCATGTATCAAATAATGCTTTATGATCCGTCACTCTTGTAACTAGGTAGGGCTAACCGGCACTCGATTCATGCTGGTCGATCTAGAAGCCGGCTATATAACATCTATAAATGTAACACTAAGGTTGACCAAGCCACCTGTCACAACCAACCAAGATAAATACTGGTCCAATAATGCCTTGAAAATTATAAATATGTAACTTGGAAAGCCGACAAGGCTACAACAAATCTAAACAACGCAATGAAAATCAATATGACTACATGACCCATACTACTAAACAAACTAACCACATCAGCCTATACAGAAAGTAAAAACTAAAATGCACGGGACAAAATTCGGCCTACCCATGCCGTACACAAACCGAAAATAGTCCACACAAAGACATGGCTCTCGGAAGAGAGGAGCATACCACTATTCTCAAGCAGGTAAAATCTGCTCCTACTACGTTTGATGATCTCGAGCCTCGGCATGTACCTGTAGCACGATTTTGCGGGAAGGATCCCAAGATGAAGGGACATCACATTTGGTCAAATGTACTAGTATGTAAGGCCGAAACTGTAAACAGTAAGATAAAAAATGATAACTAGTCCCGAAATAAGGAGTAGTAACAACCCGAAATTCTAAAAAAAACCCGAAAATAACTCATAATTGAAGTATAAAATGCAACCATCTAATGCACAACAAAGACTATAATCAAAATGCCAGCAGATGAACACCATAAAATCTATACAACTGGCCCGAATTTCTGTACCACCGTGGTAAAAATAAAAATGCCTCCAATTTACTATACTGGGTAAAATAAAAATGCTCACCAAATGCTCCATACTGTAGTAGAACTCCGGCCCAAATTTGTACCACCAAGTAGGTAAAATCAATAATACCTCAAGTCGGTGTAACACACCGTAAAATCAAAGCTTAGAGACAAATTCATAAATGGAGCCGATATGACCGACCGCCTCAATACATACAACATAGAAATGACGAATGCAAACATGTGGCCCGTACAAGACTCCTTCGTAATGCATAACCGGAACCGGAAAGTACATATAACATGCAAAGATAAAAATAGAACTTAAAATGCATGTAGTAAAACTTGTATGAATCATAGGGAACTACTTCGGGATAACCTAAGAGTTTCAACAAAATTTGTAGATCGCCCTCATCATTAGAGCTCGTAAACCCGCTTAGCTTGTCGTTCGGCTTATGTGGAGTGATTATGAAATCTTCCCTTGGCCTGACATATTTCATAACATACCCATAAGATAAGTTACAACCATAACTAGGTAATCCAAATTCGGTAAGCTCGCACTTCATTAGCTTGCGACGTCATTACGTGGCTTAAAATCGTTTACACGTCCTCATCTCGGCTCTTTCACCAATTTAAGATAGAAACCAGACCTTTAAACACATTTAACATCACATATATATACACATGACATACAGTAAGGACCAGCTAACAATGCCTACACTGAGGGGGTCTCCAACTCAATGTACAACTACGACAACAATCAACACAATATCACACTTTAGGTATCTCCCTTCGGCTAGGAATAATCTTAACATTTATCCTCAATAAAACATGGGACTTTAAAGCTTAAATGAAGCTTAACATACTGCATCAAGACTTTTAAAAAGTTTGTTGTCTCATTTCATTCACATCACACTAATCCTGCTTCAAAGAATGATAGACGGGGCGACTTACATACCTTATTACGATGAGCTTTCCTTAATTGCTTATGTCCTCCAACAACCCATGTTCAGTATTCTTCAATTCCTTGAAGTTATACTCATGTAACAATCCAGATTTGACCAAATTTCCTAGACAAAATGTCATCCCAACAGAAGCCTTAACAACAATACAAAACAACATTTCATTACTTTGTTTTAACTTGTTTCCGAAGTCTTTAAGGGAAAAATAAAATGTTGAACTTACCTATATTTTCTTGTGATTATTCCCCAGAATAAAAGGAGTATATTCCCAGAAAAATACAGCTGTATCTACCTATAAAAAGGGGCAAAAACGTCACCCAAAAACACACAAAACCAACTTCAACTTCTAGCTTTACCTAAGAAAATTCTTGCATGTTTAATAGATAGAAATGGTAACCCTTTCTTTTCTTCCACTCATACTAAGATTAAATATCTAGTAAGATTAACATGATTGCAAACACAACAGCTTCACGACCCAGAGAATGGCAGAAACTTCAGC
>JACEIK010004694.1:48645-75467 GCA_018107945.1 Datura stramonium | reverse complement strand
CAAGTACTCTTAATGGATTTATGAACATCAATTATATAAATGTTTTACAAGTATGAATGGTTTTCATGATTTATGGATTGAAGACTATTGGTCAATTCACTGGCCTTATTCATGGCTAATCATATATTCCAAGTGAGATCCATCATGTTATTATTTATATGTCCATGAAATTCAAAAATGATTTTACGGTTACTATATGAGCCCTCGCATACATGTTTTTAGGAGCAGTGTCTAGCACCGAGTAGACCCGGCGTTCAAAGGAAAATCCCGTCGTCCCAGAACTATGAGCCACCGTAGGTATATAGATTTATTATTGGAACCCCGTGATATCGCTATACTGCACGTCCCTTGCCTGGCAAGACTGGGATGGCTCTGAATTCCCTCCCAAAGCAAGGGCGATCAAGTTTATGTGGTTACAGGTCTTTTTTTACCATCGGTTCGGGGTCACTATGGTATGGATGAATGTAGAGCAGTCCGCCCCAGGTTGACTTTTGAAAGGATCTAAGGACCACTTGAGTGAGATAGTTGGGGTATCATCTAATATCAAGTCCTCAAAGGAACATAACAATGGATAACTTAATTTCCTCGAAGGATGAGGACTCACCAATACTGGCTAAAAAAGCCTAAGGGGAAAGAAAGACTAGTGATGCGGCTGAGAATGATCCCTCGGACCTGTACCATGAGATGATAAAGCATAAAGTATGCGGTCAGTACTTGGAATGTACCAAGTATATAAGGTAAGTAAAATGGATAGTTAAAAATACATAAGAGTTCATAAGAATAGGACAACATGAACGGCAAGTAAATATCATAATATAAACATGAGGGCTCAAGGTTTTCAGCTCAGTCATAATTCATTCGTAATCATAATCCTAAAAGAAATTTTATAAAAACATAGTTTGAGCCAAAGTAACGTAACATGAAAATGCATAAATCACGAGGACCAATGGGAGAACTCTTCATAACTGGCAACATCATGACATAGCTTAGATGATGCCCCAACTATCTCATTAAAGTGGTCCTTAGTATCCTTTCCAAAGTCAACCTTGGGCAGCCTGCTTTACATTCAACCATACGACAGTGACCCTAAAGCGATGGTAAAAAAAGACCTGTAAGCACATAAACTTGATAGCCCTTTCTTCGGGAGGGAATTCAGAGCCATCCCAGGCTTGCTAGACACGGGACGTGCAGTATAGAGATATCACAGTGGTCAAATAATAAATATATTTACCTATGGTGGCTCGTAGTTCTAGGAACACAGGATTTTCCTTTGAATGTCGAGCCTACTTGGTGCTAGACACTGCTCCTAAAAACATGTACGTGAGGGCTCATATAGTATCCGTAAAATCATTTATGAAGTTCATGGAAATATAAATAATAAAATGATGGATCCCACTTAGAATATATGGTTAGCCATGAATAAGGGCCCGTGAATTGACCAAGAGTCTTAATTCCATAAATCATGAAAACCATGCATACTTGTAAAACATTTATATAATTGATCTTCATAACTCCATTAAGAGTACTTGAAGAAAATCATAACAGGAATCATAAATCATAATATAGACTTGATAAGATCAAAATCATAATAGAATCATAACTTTACTTTTTATGAAAACTTACATAATTGGGCATAATTTAATTAAAATTAGAATCTATGAATTTTTAATCAATATAGGTATAAAATCTCCCATAGATCATAAAACATGATTTGATACATGAAGGAAATTGACCCATAGATAGATCATAGAGAATTTCACATTGGAGTAAACCTCATAAGATCATGAAACTTGAATCTAGAATTGAAATCCATGGAATTAGGAAGAATTTAGAGAATGAGAGTGAAAGGATCTCTCATGCATAGCTTCACATACCTGGGTTGATGATCCCTTGACTTTCCTTCAAGAGTCCAAGATGATTTGAAGAAGAACCCTAGCTCCTTTCTTGAGAGAAAATCCAACTATTGATCTTTTGGAGAGGGTGATGATTTAGGCTAGGTTAATCCCTTTAATCTGGTCTTAAGAAAGCCTAGAATGACGTCATTTAGGAGTTAGAAGCATGGGAGTTTACAGAAATACCCCCAAACTGCCAAAAAAAAGACCTGGAACCGGCAATTCCAACGACCAATAGGATGGGTCGGTTGTTGCTACTACGGCCCGTTCTGGGATTCGTTTTTTTCTTGCTACTGCTTTACTAGACTACTCATACCGTTTTACTCCAAACTCAAGTTGATTCAAGGTCGGATGCGTTGGACGGAGGACTCTAAGGGCTTCAATTTGAGGTTTTGAATCACCCAAAAATAATTTGTAATATAAGATGTATGGTCTTTAGAAGTTGACCCTTATAAGAACTTATACAAACACTCAATCGGTAAGGAGGCTCTCAACTCAACTTTGTGCTAGAGGTTCCTTGTGACCTTAATTTGCATCTAATACAGTTATTACACTTAGGAATTAATCTTAAAACCTTATTTCCATATATTCACCGGCTCGGGTCTATCCATATACCTAGAATTGTTCGAAACTTTTCCCAAGATTTTCAACAAACTAGCAGAACCAACGACCCATCCAAAGGGTCGTGGTAACAAACAACGGACCATTGGTCTATCCGTTGGTTTCCCCATTCTTCTTTCAAAATTCTCTTAATCTTCTTTAAATACCACAAAGAATGACTAGTTCAACCAAGCCACGGTCCATACAATCCCCTCGTGGGTTCAGCGCAAATTTCTGACAGCTATTTGGTCATGAAACAATGGAATCTCCAACGACCCCTTGGACCCTACAGCGAACAATACAGAGGTTTTTTGTTTGGTTTTGGTATTATTTTCCTGTTGTAACCCTTTGGTCTGACCTAAGGAACTTTTGATGTGTTACATTATCTCCCCCTTGGGAACATTCGTCCTCGAATGTGGGTTAAACATACTGGAAGTCTAGGAAAAGAAACTGCAATTCCACATACTGAACATCTGAAGCTGAAAGCTAATGGAGTGACTGACTCTAGCCTTATACGCATGGCTGAACTGATTTCATGAATCATACATATATGCTAAAACATGAAAGGAACTGAGAGACATAAACTAGAAATGAAACTGAATAGAGTAATAAGGAGGAAATTGATACCTCAAGTTATAACTGAGCCGAAAGGGAAAAGATACGGGTTCTTAGCTATAATATCTACTTCGGCCTCCTATGTAGCTCCCTCAATAAGATGATTTCTCAATAGAACCTTCACCGAGGCTACTTTCTTATTTCTCAACTTACAAACCTAATGATCAAGGACCTCGACTAGTACTTCCTCATAGGTAAGGCTGTTCTTCACCCTAATTCCCTCTACCAAAACCACTAAAGATGAATCTCCAATGCATCTTTGTAACAAGGAAACATGAAATAGTAGATGCACCGAAACTAACTCCGCTGGCAGCTCCAACTCATAGGTCACCTTGCCAACACGTATCACAACCCTATATGGCCTAACATACTAGGGACTAAGCTTCCCCTTCTTTCCAAACATCAAAGAATCAAGAAATCTCTACTTGCCTCAAAATGAAACTCAAACATCAAATTATGAATTTGCCCTTTTGTAACCCATTCGAATGATTAAAATCTAGTCAAATGTGTATTCTACATAAGAAAATAAAATCATGGACACCCATATCTATATGCTTCTATCCCGAGCCCAAAATGTCATCTCAAAAGTCAACCCCGAGCCTACAAGGGAAAAACTGGAATGTTATTTAGAAATCATATTACCCACATGTAAAGAACTCAAATATGAAATTTCATCCAAAACAGAGCTCAAATCGACTTTGAATTCATCAAAATATGATTTCTTAACTTTATACTCAAAATCCTCAATTTTTTCCAATAAATGCACGGATAAAAATGAAAAACAACTGAAGAAATCATCGAGTAATACAAAAATAAGGATTATATACTTACCCCCTTGTTAAATAGAAAAGAATGTTGCAAAAATCACTCAATTCCGAGATCTAGAACTCCAAATATTCCCAAAATACCAAATAAATATAATCTGTGAAAAAATACATTGTTCCGGTATTTATATATGGATGCACCAGCAACTTTAATTTTCACTAAAATGGTCAAAACTTCATCATACGAACTTAAAAGGTGACAACTCTTTTTCTATAATTCCTAAATAATTATAAGGACTTATTAATTCCATCAAAACTCCATTTGGTGCTCGTTTGCCCCATCAGACATCATTTTTGCTCGTTTAAGAATTATTTCATCTTTTTCAATAAAAACCCAATCTTGACTTATTTAAATTGCACCAAACTTTTCAGATAACTCCTATAATTCATGCTATGAAATTTTGAAACTATCTAAATAATTTTTCGATCTCCAATACTAATAACAAACCTCTGAGTTGACACATTTTATGCTCAAAATCATGCTAAAATACACAAAACGTTCAAATCCACCAGAAACTCATTCGAAATCTTCCGATCACAATTAAATATGCAATTCAATCGTAAAAAACATTCCAAACCTGTTGGAATAATCAAATCACTAATATAAGGTCATTTGGATCGATTGTTGACCGCGGTAAAACATAGCTTCCTTAAAGCTGATAAATTCAACCAAAGGTTCAAATTACTCCCGAACACCTCGAGATCCATGAAAACTATCCAACTAATTCATAAATCACCATTTAGAATAAACAGAGCTTTCAAAATAAAAATTCGAGCTCATTAACCTGAAATGTTGACTTTGGTCAAACCTTTCAAACTTCAAACCTTTCAAAAACTAAAAGCTTATCCAATCTTCATTGGATCATCTCGAGAATTGTGTCATCCATCTACGCAAGTAATAAATAACAAAATAAAGATGGAAAAGGTTCAACCAAGGGAAACGGATCAGCAATCATAAAATGACCATGTGGGTTGTTACACTTCCAAGCTTGGCTAACAACTGCGCTTCCTGAACTTCTACATACCTGTCACCTATGGCAGGTGAACGTACACATTTTAACCATCATTTCCATCATGCTAAAACATTCATGGGGCTTAGAGTAAGGAAATTATGAGCACGAATCATTTAAGAAATCTAAGCAGAGCATATACTTGATATAACACGATCTTATGAGCCGTTAAGCCAAATCTTAAAGATTGTGTCCATAGAGCTGAGCATGCAAAGAGACATGAGTTTACATACATAACGAGAGTCATGACATGAAGCTGAGATTTATGGAATCATGGAAGAAGACTGGAATAACCATTTGAAGTGGTCAATTAGAATCTTGGGGTTTATACATATGATTGGATAGATCGCAACTTTAACTAAGCATAAGAGAAATCATCTGAATCTACAAAAATTGGCAATCCATAGCTATTAATACTGAGACTCCTCCATTAGGACACTCAAAATCTGACTCAGCTCATAGACTTATCATCTCCCCCTTAGCTTAAAGTCATCATTCTAAGGTTCCTGCATCTTTATTAGGGTCAGGCTAAAGCACTAACTTGTGACTTTCCATTCGCCTTGAAGGCTATCACCAAGGCTTCATACATATAACCATTCCATACCCTCCACAAAATAAATGTCATACTACAATGCAAGAAGGGATCTTATACCTTATACAGTAGTTCTTGGGACTAACAATATGCAAGGTTGGATATGAAAACTTATAACATACATGTGACTACATCTAAGGTTGGCTCCCACCTACACTATATAACCAACTCCGCTGAGATGGGCGATCCGCTGGAGCTACTGATCTAGTTTTTGGAGCACTGGCTCTACCCTTGCCTTGCTTAGCCGATGGGCAATCCTTGCGTATTTATCCAGGATAACCACACCTAAAACAAGCATCCCTTCTAAGCAATAATTTTCCCGAATGGCTCCTACAACATATTTGGCAAGCTGGCCAACTAGACGGGGCTGCTGAAGGGGTGGCCAGGGCACGACCTCTCTGGCCATCCTTCTTTGCTAAAAGGCAATCTCTGAGTTTATGACCAGGCTAGCCACAATAGAAGAAAACATCTAAACCCACCAACACCTTCCTAGGCGGTTCTTTCCATAGCACCTGCAAACTGGATAAGTAATCTCCCTCACCCTGGCTTGTTTCCCTGAACCTGAGCCAAAGACCTTTTCTAGGGTTGAGAGTGACTACCACTAGAGTACCCTTCCTGGGAACTCTCCAAGTCATTAGTCGTAGGCCTTTTTTTCTCTTTTATTCCCCCTTGAACTCTCCATCCATACTCGAACCACCAACCTTAGACGGGCTCCTCCTCGTGAAGTCCTGAACCCTTGCAGCTACCACTTCTCTGGTAATGTTTGCTGATGCGATAGTCTGCTGGTTAGGCTGGGTGGTCATGGCTCATATCAACACTCTGAAAGCGTCCCCGAGTTCTGCATTTGTAACTTGCTCGAACATGGAATCCGTTACAGTTGGTGGGGCTAGCTGACTCCCATTGTTTCTTTAAGGAGACATGTTTTTGCACACACATAAAGCACAAGGTAGAGGAATGGAGAGAGTTGAACTTATAGCATGAGGTAGAATCATGAAAAAAGGAAAATTTCCTAAAATGTCTCGTAGCTTCTTTTTCATAAGTGTGGAGCGCTTCACACCCATGAAAAAGACTCTACTTAAAGTGGCTTTCAGACACCCTAGGACACTTCAAAACCTAATGCTCTGATACCAAGTTTGTCATGACCTAAACATAGGCCCGGATCGAGAGACGGGACAAAGAACCCCGAGAGGCTACAAGTCGACCCATCGCATGAACATAAAAACTAAGAGCATACTATAAGCGTATACTAATATAATAAAACATGCTTAAGTGGAAGTATGCAAACATATCAATCTAAAACAGAGTCAATAATAAAAAGTTGATTTCTATATAATGTCTGAAAAGCCTCAAACATAATTGATGAGCTGATCGGAGAACATCCCCAGCTAACTCGATAAAGTCTATAACTGAAGGAATATAACAATGGATAAAAAAATATCCTCGAAGTATGAGAACTCACCAACACTGGCTAGAATGGCCTAAGGGGAAAGAAAGACTAGTGATACGACTGAGAATGATCCCTCGAACCTGTATCATGAGACAATATAATATAAAATATACGATCAGTTCTTGGAATGTACCGAATATGCAAGTTAAGTAAAAAAGACAGTTGAAAATGCATAAGAGTTCATAAGAATAGGACAACATGAACGTGAAGTAACTATCATAATGTTTTAAAATCATTCATAATCGATCCATAATCATAGTCGTAAGAGAAACTTTACAAAAACATAACTTGAGCCAAAGTAACATCACATGACAATTCATAAATCATGAGGAACAATGGGAGGGATCGTTAAAACCAACACCATCATGATAGAGCTCACATGACTCCAATTATCTCACTCAAGTGGGCAGAGTCGTCCCATGCTTGCTAGGCAAGGGGCGTGCAGTATGGTGATATCAGGGGATCCAATAATAAATGTATATACCTACGGTGGCACGTAGTTCTCAGACCATGAGTTTTTCCTTTAAACATCGGGTCTATTCGATGCTAGATACTGCTCCCAAAAACATACACGTGAGGGCTCATATAGTAACCGTAAAATCATTTATGAAATTCATGGCCAAATAAATAATAACATGATGGATCCCACTTGAAATATATGATTAGCCATGAATAAGGGCCTGTGAATTAGCTAAGATTCATAAATTCATAAATCATGAAAATCATGCATACTTGTAAAACATTTATATACTTGATATTCATAAATCCATGAAGAGTACTTGAAGAGAATCATAACATGAATTGTAAATCAAAATTTAGACTTGATAGGATTAAAATCATAATTGAATCATAACTTGACTTTTCAAGAAAATTTACATAATTGTGCACAATTTAATTATAATTAGAATCTATGAATTTAAAATTAAAATAGATATAAAATTTGCCCATAGATCATAAAACAAGATTTGATACATGAAGGAAATAGACCCATAGAGAGACCATAGATAATTTCACAGGAATTGGAATAAACCCCATAAGATCACGAAACTTGAATCTAGAATTGAAATCCATGGAATTGGGAAGAATTTAGAGCATGAGAGTGAAAGGAACTCTCATGCATAGCCTCACATACCTGGGTTGATGATCCCTTGACTTTCCTTCAAGAATCCAAGATGATTTGAAGAAGTACCCTAGCTCCTTTCTTGAGAGAAAATCCAACTATTGATCTTTTAGAGAGGGTGAGGATTTAGGCTAGGTTAATCCCTTTAATCTGAGCTTAAGGAAGCCCAAAACAATGTAATTTAGGAGTTAGAAGAATAGGAGTTTAAAAAAATACCCTCAAACTACAAAAAAAATGCCTAGAACTGGCAGTTCCCACAACCAACATAACAAGTCGTTTGTTGCTAGGATGGCCCGTTCTGAGGTTCGTTGTTTGCCTGTTGCTGCTTCACTAAACTGCTCATAACTTTTTACACCTAACTCTGACTGATACAAGATCAGATGCATTGGAAAGAAGACTCCAAGGGATTCAATTTGAGGTGATGAATAACCCAAACAAACTTTTTAAAATGGGAGCTATGGTTATTTGAAGTTGACCCTTGTAAGAACTTATATGAACACTCAATCGGTAAGGAGGCTCTCAACTCAACTTTGTGCTAGAGATTTCTTATGAACTTAATTTACATGTAATTCACTTCTTATACTTAGGAATTGATCTTAACACCTTGTTTTCATAAATTCACAGCTCGATTCTATCCATATACCTAGAACGGCTCAAAACATAGCTCGAGATTTTCAACAAGCTTACAAAACCAATGACCCATCCAATGGGTCGTGGTAACAATCAATGGACCGTTGGTCCATCCGTTGGTTTTCCCCATTCTTCCTTTGAAATTCTCTTAATCTACTTCAACAACCATAAAAAATGACCAGTTCAATCAAGCCACGGTCCGTACAATCCCCTTGTGGGTTCTGGAGAAATTTCTGACAGCTCTCTGGTCATGAAACAATGAGCAACTCCAACGACCCATTGGACCCTACAACAAACTGTATTGAGATTCATTGTTTGGTTCTGGTATTATTTTCCTATTGTAAGCCTTAGGTCTTACCTAAGAAACTTTTGGGGTGTTACACCCATTGACCAAACCTGATCCATGACTGACCCAAATCATTTTAACTTTTCCCATATCCCAAAAACCTCCATTTTCTTCACCTTTTTCTCTTCCCCATAACCTCTCTACAAATCGCTTAATCTTTGCCATTATACCTATTTACTCCTACCTTAAAATCCACCAATCCACTCATCTTCCCTCAACCTATAACTTCCATTTTCTTTCACCATTCCCTACCATCACTCCCAACTCTCTCTCACTAAACACAAGAAAGAAAAGTTTTAGGTTTGCTATTTCGAAGAAAAAGTCAAGTTCTAAATTCCATTTCCTATCTTATCTCATTTGGTATGTATAATTTTCTTTCTTATTCTCCATGTTCTTTATAATTGTAGTACAAAAGAAAGCATGATAGTTTCAAAATTCTTCTTAACCATGTTCCCCCATTACCCATTTTGTGTTCTTCATTCTCTCGATAGCTTTTTGTTGTTGCGGGTATGGTGGGGGAGTTTAAATTGCAAAATATGGGTAGAAATTTTTGTTGATGATGATCTACCTCTTCCATATGTCTGATGTTTTTAAATATTAGTTGGGGGTGAAATCTAAGTAACCCATGTGCTTAGAATGCCCTATTTTTACCGATGATAGATAGGTTGACATCTTTCTTAAGGAAAAATCATCATTATTCTCTTTTGTGTTACCTTATGAATGCACGTGTGATGTGCGGATGAGTTGAGATTGTTGTGAAATTGAGTGGATAATATTTGGTTGAATTGGGCACTTTATGTTTCCCGATCACAGACGGGGTAACATCTATCTTAATGGAAGGCGTTAAATGGTCCCAATGGTTTTTTCTCTTGTCTATTTGGTTGATGAATCTTTCTAGGAAGTCTGACTATGCGTTTGATGTGATTTTCTCATACTTGTAAAAATGGTAGAAATAGAGCTTTAAAAAAATCGGTGTTGTCCACTGTTGAACACCTATGAATTACAGATCCCTTTTTGAAAATATGTAGGCTAGAGCGCAGGTGAGGGATTTAGTTTCAGGTCACTTTCTTTCTCCTGCGTTCCAACCTACGAACCACGGATCGGTTCATACAAAACGCAAGTGTAATGCAGCAGCCTTGCATTTTTGCTACAGCTCTGTGGTATACTTGTTTAAACTGTAGGTCTTAACCTCTGGAACCCAGATGCAGCGTAGGTGCTGCCAGTTATCACTAAATATGTTCATTTTGTCAGGCATCCAATCATTTTGATTGTCCTTCCATAAACATAGCATAGTTGTTTCCTTTTACTTCTTATAAAGAAAAATACAAAACGAGGTTGGTATATTTGTGGCAATAACATTGTCTTGTAGCATTATGAATCCTTCTAGGCAGCAAGAAAAAGGGAAGGTCCCTTCCACATCCAAAAGCAAACGGAAGGGCAAAGCTAAAGCAACCACAAGCTCTGCCGACACTAGGGATGCCATCATCCTCTGTGCTCCTGATATGAAAAAGCAGTACCTCACATGTGTAGAGAGACCAATCACTACAAACAAGTGCTTCGACCTGGCAGGGCTGGGGGATGACTTCCCCAACATCAATGCCCAGTTAAATGAGAGGCATTGGAACATCTTCACAGAGCCTCCACCAAACTACTTCCCAGATCTAGTGTTGGAGTTCTATGCCTCGTATAAAGCGGGCAAGATGCCATGAAGCACAAAAGGGAAAGTAGATAATATCTCTTCCCTACCTTCAATCATTATTTGAGGTCTGGAAGTTGACATCACTCTTGATACTATTAATGCCATCATTTGGGAGGATAAGATCCACTTGGTGGTCGATTTTGCAACAAGGGTAGCAAATAAGGAGGATCAGGTTTGTTGGGTAGCACGCATCATTGTAAATGGTCAGCCTATCTGGGCTACCATGGGGGAAAATTGCAAGGCACGACCTCGAATTTAAGGCCAAACTGTGGCTAGAATTTATGTGTTGTCGTATCATGCTGCCCAAAAATTATTACCGGGTAAACCTCAAGACAACCATATTAATTGCTTGCATCATGTACGGGGTGCACATACGCATTGGTGAAGTGGTGGCCATCATAATGAAGAGAAAGTATAGGCACCAAGGCCTTTCCATGCCATATCAGTGCTGATGAGCCAACTTTTCCAGAAAGCGGAAGTCCCTTTATTTCTTGATGAAAAGCCTAGCTCTGCTACGAGTGTGGTTGGTGTAGAGAAGAAGAGAGATGCTAATTCTCCAAAAATTAAAAGAAAGAGGCTACAAGCTTTGGATGCGCCCGAGGACTCAGCCTCTCATAACATATCACAAACTCCATGGCTCCCGACATCAATGAGCCGAACCTTAAGATGTCGGGGAATGCTTTTGGAGATATACCATGCCACGGGCCTTCACCTCCTCCTTCAACCCCTAGACCAAGTGAGATCCAAAAGCTAGCAAAAATGACACGATCTCTTGAAAACAAACTCCAAAGGTTAGTGAAGAAAGAAATGAATGATGCATTTGAGAGTCTGAACAAGTTATGCTCCCGTGTGGATGTGGTTGAAGGAGCGATCTCATCCCTCTGAGATGATGTGCGAGAGCTCCAAAATAGGGCACCCATGGCTAACCCCGACATGAGCCTCCATGAAGATATTGTGGCTACCCTATTGATAGCCCGATGACCAATTGATGACTTGTTTGAAGGCTTTAATGAGGAATATGGGGCAAAGTAAAGAGGTGAGGGCAATGAGAATGAAGAGGCTGATAATAATGCCGAAGAGTAGCAGATTCAGGGAGTTCTTAACCATCTTTGTTGTTACTTTGTACATTGGGGAAAATGTAGATTCTTAGTTGGGGGTGGGGTGTGTCTATCTTGTTAGATATTTATTATCTCTTGTTCCCTTGTTGGGATTGATTTCTTATTGTGTTGGTGTTTTTAAATTTTCCTTAGCTGATAAATGGAAATATAATGTTGGTAGTGTTGGTTTCCATTGATGGGTCAATTTTACTTTGCCAAATGTTTAATGACCCATGTTTCATATTCATCTTTGTTCATAGTAGATAGTAATAATCTCCAAGGATTTTCTTTATCATGGTTCTTTCCCAAGGATAAAAAATTCTTTCTTCTCATTTGTTTTCGAAGGGGTGGCATTTCTCCATGTTAGATTGAGAAGTGACTTTCTTAAGAGAAAATGCCAAGTCTAGCATCTTTTTGAGTCATTGTTGCACTTGTTTTAGGAGATATTTTTAGTGGCATTACAAAATGGTTTTTAAAGATAAAAAGGGTCACTTGAATCTCAAAATGAGCACTCTCTTGTCATGGGTTGCACCTTCCTTATTTGGTTTTTTGATTCACATGCTAGTTTGTCTAAAAAAAATCATACTCTTGACGTGATCTAGAAAATTTGCAAACTCATTTGATTGTGATGCCTTCTGTGGTGAGGTATGAGTTTGTAATTTAACAACTACTTATACTTTTAAACATTAGCTTTTGCTTGGTTTTCATATCATTTAAGAATATTTTATTCCCTTTATCTTTGGTTTTTGTAGGTATTCAATTTAAATAGAGAAAGCAAGAAATTGAACAAAAACCATTGGCTGGAAGAAAGGACATGTATTTCGCAGGATGACAGCTGCAAAACGCCGGCCAAACGCAGGAGAGCACTACTCGGGTGTTGAAGGTTCACCTACAGAAAACAAGTCAGCACTTATGAAACATAGGTACCAACGCAGGACCAGGCCTGGACTTTCTGGCCCCTAGCTACGATCGAGCGGCGCCTCATGAATAGGCACTTGCGAAACGCAGGTGCTTTGCAAGTGAGCCCGTCATCAGAGGTAAAATCATCCAGCATAAGAAAAGAGGAGAAACTTTACACTATTTTAGTACACCTTTTTTTTAGTATAGAAGATTGCATTCCATAGTTAGTTTTTGTCATTTTAGAGAGAGAAAAAGATATACAGAAGTGAGAGCTCTTTCCTTTCTCTTCTTCATCTTTCTAAGAAAAAAACCTCCATTGAAGAACAAATTGAGCTTGAAGTTTCTTATTTATGATGAATGATAATAATTCCTTTATTGGGTTTATCCTTTATTCTTCATCTATGAGTAGCTATACACCTCTCTGGGGGTGTGTGCATGAAAGGGTCTAATATTGATTGGGTATTGCTAATTGAATCCTAGAATTACATATTTAGCATAAATTCTTTGTTTTCTCTAAATTATAACTAAAATATTTGTAATTGCAAGTATAGATTGTGTTTACTTGTTCTATTGTTACTTGAAAACGAGGAATTAAATATAGGTGATAGAACAATGGTGGGTAATTGGGTTTTTGATTATGTGGGGTTGGGTTAGAGATAGCCCAAACCCATTTTCATACAACCATTAAAGAATTGATGCTAGAAATAGTTCAATTCTTACCCAAGTTGTAGTGGTTGATTTGTATGAGACCTTAGGATTTGAGAAAACCTGAGGCAAAAGATACTCAAGTGGTTGAGAAACATATGGTATAGCCTTGTCCACGACTATTTGTGTTTGTAAGTAAGTCTTTGATTTGTATGGTACTTTGGGGTTTGAGAAAACACGAGGAAAAATATACTCAAGTGGTTGAGAAACATAGGGTATCGCCCTGTCCACGACTATTTATATTTGTAAGTAATTCTTTGATTTTCTATTTAACCCCAATCCTATAAATGCTCCGTCGATAGCACACCCATAGTATTTTCTCATGTTATTACTTCAAAGTTCATTTCCTTGATTCGTTGATATAATTTGAATTCATAGTGTGATCTTACAACCCCCAATATTTACTTTCCTAGTTTTGATACAATGATGCCATTTGATTCAATTTGATAGATGACTTTTGTTGATATCAATCTTCAATCCCTATGGATTCGACCCCAACTCATGAGTTGGGTAAATTATATTGCAACAACTATGTACACTTTGTCCTAGTGAGGATTGAATTTGGACGTTATCAATTTTAGCGCCATTGCCTTCCATTTGAGGTATATGTATCTTGGGTCGAACGATACTTTGCTTGTGATCATCTCAGCTAATCTCAACAAACAACAAGTGGAAGCACTTCTGGCAATCATATGGAAGCACATTCGAGCAATAGGGTGGACTATAGTCGACATCATTGGTATGCCTATGGGTATTTGCACTCATAAGATAAACCTTCAAGAAGATTGCAGCCCTTATGTTTAGCATCATAAGTGCTTAAACCCATCAATTGAGGAAGTAGTCAAGAAAGAGATCATCAAATGGTTAGATGCGGTAGTTATATACCCAATAGCTTATAGAAGTTGGGTGAGCCCAGTCCAGTGTCTGCCAAAGAAAGTGTAAATCACGATGGTACCAAATGAGAAACATGAGTTGATTGCAACGTGTCTAGTTACCAGATGGAGAGTGTGTATGGACTACAGCAAGCTGAACTCATGGACCAAGAAGGATCATTTTCTGGTCCTATTCATTGATCAAATGCTAAGATTGATTGGCCGGGAAAGATTATTATTATTTCTTGGATTGGTACTCAAGATAAAATCAGATTTCTATTACCTTGGAAAATCAAGAGAAAACCACCTATACATGTCCATACGGAACTTTTGCATTTAAGAGGATGACTTTGGGCTTTGCAATGTCTCAACTACGTTCTAGAGGTGCATGATATCAATTTTTTCAAATATGGTGGAGGATACTATTGAAGTCTTCATGGATTACTTCTTAGTTATGGAAAATTCATTTGAGGACTGCTTGGTGCATCTGGATGAGGTGTTGAAGAGATGCAACGAAAAAATCTTTGTGTTTCATTAGGAGAAGTGCCATTTTATGGTAATAAAGGATATTGTGCTTGGGCACAAAATTTTTGAGAAAGGGATAGAGGTAGACCAAACAAAAATTGATGCCATAGCTCATCTGCCTCATCCAAAGATTGTGAAGGCTATTTGGAGCTTTATGAGACATACGAGATTTTATCACCACTTTATCAAAGACTTTTCCAATGTCTCATCCTTTGTTCTGGTTATTAGAAAAAGATGCAAAATTTCATTTTTACGAGGCTTGTGTGAAGGATTTCATTCAGTTGAAAGAGAAGCTTATATTAGCTCTAGTAATCACCGCACAATATTGGTCAAAGCCCTTCGAATTGATGTATGATGCTAGTGGTGTGGCGTTGGGGGCAGTTTGTGCACAAAGGAAAGAAAAGATTTTTCACCCCATATATTACGCCAGCAAAGCCCTGAATGATGCAAAAGAAAATTACACAGGGACAGAACAGAAGCTACTCATGGTAGTGTGTGCGTTTGAAAAAGTCTGAGCATACTTATTATCGACCAAGGTAGTGGTGCACACAGAACATGTCGCACTAAGATATCTGATGTCAAAAAAAGATGTTATGCCAAGGATCATTAGATGGGTCCTTTTGCTCCAAGAATTTGTTTTGAAATAAAGAACATGAGAGGATGCGAGAATCAGGTGGCAGACCATCTTTCTCATCTAGAGATAGATGGAAACCAGGGTGTAAATGAGGAGATTGATGATTCATTCCCTGACGAGCATATTTTGGCTGTATCCAATGACTTAATACCTTGGATTGCAAATTTTGCTAATTACTCAGCAAGAAACATCACTCCCAAAGGATTAAACTTCCATCAAAAGGAGAAGTTTATATATGATGTCCAAAAGTTCTATTGGGATGATCCACATCTCTTTTGTATTTGTGTTGATGGCATGATTCACCAATGTGTCCCGGAGGTGGAAATGATTCCAATCTTTAAGGAATATCATTCATCACCTATCGGAGGCCATTATGGGAGTGTGAGAATTACTGCAAAAGTGCTACAATGTGGGTTTTAGTGGCCTACTCTTTATCATAATGCCCATGACTTTGTTAAGTAGTGTGACCAATTTTAGCGAACCGGAAGTATCTCAAGGCAACATGAGCTCCATTTGACACCAATCTTAGAGGTACAATTGTTTGATGTATTGGGAACGGATTTCGTGGGGCCGTTTGTAAGCTCTTATGGAAACGCTTACATTCTTGTAGTTGTAGACTACGAGTCTATATGGGTTGAATCAGTGGCGTTTCCCAACAATGAGGGGAGAAGTGTGACAGCCTTTTTGAAAAAGCACATCTTCTCACGTTTTAGCACTCATAGAGCTATCATCAGCGATAGAGGTTCACACTTTTACAATCGATTGATCAGCGCTTTACTAGCGAAGTATGGTGTGAAGCAAAAAATTGCTACACCTTATTATTCCCAGACTAGTGGCCAAGATAGGTATCCAACCAGGAGACTCAGTCCATATTGACTAAAATAGTCAATGCAAATGGAACAGATTGGGCAAGGAATCTAGATGATGCCCTTTGGGCTTACTGAACCACATATAAAACACCAATTGGAATGTCACCATATCAACTTGTCTTTGGCAAAGCTTGGCATTTATTGGTGGAATTAGAGCATAAGGCCACGTGGGCCTTGAACTGACTAGGGAAAAGACATTCATGGGCAAGTGGAGAATGTTAATTAGCTTGACGAGTATAGGGTAAGGACTTAAGAAAATGTTGCTATATACAAGGCCCAAATGAATTACTACCGTGATTAGAAAATTTTGCACAGGGAATATACTCCGGGAAATCGGGTGCTATTTTTCTACTCTAAGTTGCGGTTATTTCCCAAGAAGCTTAAATCCAAGTGGTCAGGTCCCTTTTATTTTTCCCAAGTTTTTGAAAATGGAGCCATTGAGCTTGAAGGAGATGATGGTCTAAGGTTAAAAGTGAATGGACAACTAGTAAAAAAGTACTTGGGAGTGTTGGAAGAAATAAACATGGTTGAGGTCGCATACTTGTATGAGCTACAATAGAAAGAGCACCTTTATCGAGCCACGACATTAAATAAGGCACTTCATGGGAGGCAACCCAAGTGTTTTTATTTTGGTGTTTGATGTTTTTGTTGTTTTTGTTTTGAAGGCTGATGGGATAAGAAACCAAGTGAAAGAAATGCCGGGCTAATACTGCGTGAGACCTATGAAATGTAGGTGCTCATGTAAGAAATGTCGGTCAAGCGCCAAAGGAGTCCAGAAAGTGGGAAGAAAATGAAGGTTTCTGCGTCTCACCTGCAAAATGCAGGTGCTAACCCGCGAAGCATAGGTGTGTCGTAGTCCTAAACTAGAATATCTGGGAGAAAATTAGGAAAATAGAAGGGAGCCTATGAGCAACCTATGAAAAGCAGGTGGCGATCTACAAAGCACCGATCATAGGCATAACACTGGGCAAAAAAATATTCACCTACCATGGGAACTACATTTCGCAGCTGACCATCTGCAGATGCAGGTCCATCTCAAGCTTAGGTATGCATGTTTACTTTATTGTTGACAGACCTATTGATCTAACTTACTGAAATACATTCAATATAGCATTTGATTATGATATATTCAGTTTTAGACTTTAGTGAGCTAGTTGGGGATGTTATCCCATTAGGTCACCAGACATGTTAGAGGCTTATCAGACAATATGAAGATTTTCAACTTGGTCGAGTGTTGACTCTGTCTTATGATTGTTATGCTATTCAGACTTTCGCTTATTCATGTCTTAGTTATCAGTTTCCACTTGATGTTTTCTATTTAGCTTTTATGTTCAACCCATGGGTCCACTTAGAGCCATTTATGGTTCTAGGCTCATGTTTCGGTCTGGGTCCTAGCTCAGGTCGTGAAAAGTCTCTCCCGAGCGGGACATTGACTTTGGTATTGACCTTCTCCCTAATACGTAGCCTATATCTATTCCTCCTTATAGAATGGCTCAAACTAAGCTAAAGTAGTTGAAAGAGCAGTTGAACGATCTCCTAGATACGGGTTTCATCAAGCCTAGTAAATCCTCGTAGGGTGCTTCAGTTCTCTTTGTCCGGAAGAAGGATGGTTCCTTTAGAATGTGCATTGGTTATCGACAATTGAACAAGGTCACAATCAAGAATAAGTATCCCCTCCCTAGGATTGATGACTTGTTTGATGAGCTTCAGGGTGCTAAGTTCTTCTCAAAGATAGACCTCAGATTTGGGTATCATCAGCAGAGAGTTACAAAGACTGACATTCCGAACACATCTTAAGGACTCGTTATGGTCACTATGAGTACATAGTTATATATTTTGGACTAATAAATGCACCTAAAGCTTTTATGGAATTGATAAATAGGGTATTCAAGACATATTTGGATATGTTCGTGGTTGGCTTCATATATGATATTCTCATATACTTTCGGAGCAAGGAGGAGCATGTTGCTCATTTGAGGATTATGCCGTAGACTCTCAGTATTGGTTAATCCAACCAAAAAGACACAAGAGAGACCTAGTCTTAGGGGAGTGATTTGGTGTTGATATTCCATTAAATAATCTGTGGTTCCTTTTTGTTCAAGCACACCCAAAAATACAAGGGGTAATCATCTTCTTGACGCCAGCTGTTTTCTAAATTCATCAAGTGTGAGTTTTTGTTGAACTCAACTTGGCTCCAAATTCATCTTATGGTATGTTTGGATCCAGGACTCCCCATGTTCATATTTTATACTATGCCTGTAATTGTGATTTCAGCTTCATTAAAAAACAATGGGAGCACTAAGCATGTTTTTAGTAGTAATAGCTAGCACCGACTAAGCCTGAGGTTCAGGTAAACCCTGGGTCTCAGAACTACGGGCCAACGTAAGTATGCTTATATAGTGGGACATCCCTTGAGTGTTTTCCCTGCCCACAAGGGGCCTCAACTTGATATTGATATCATGGTATACTCTGTAGCCTTAGTAACATTTTTGGACAGCTCTGCCTACTTGAGTGTGATACTTTGGGCATTACGTAAGCTCTATCATGATGATGTCAGTTATGAATAGTCTTCCATTGTTCCTCATGATTTTAGTTATTCATGTTCATGAATTATGATATTATGTTTTACAACAGGTTTGACCCAATGATCAGTTTATGAGCATTTACTTATGATTTTAGCTATGACAAGTCATATGATTTCAATTTTTTAACCTTGCCTCATTCTCTTCAGATATGGTACTTAGTTTATGACAATATATGTCTCAGATTTAGATTGCTTCCTCTTATGATATACTGATTCATATTTATATGCATGATTTTAGGTAACATTTATTTAGCATGTTTTGCATACCTCACATACTCGGTATATTTCAAGTACTAAATGCATACTCTATAGTGTATCATTTCATGATACAGGTCTGTGAGATCAGACTAAGTTCCATTGTTAGTCCAGCTTTGCCCCGTAGTGTCACGACCCGAGTCTACACCTTAAATGCGACATGGAACTTGGTGCTACAAGTGACCCCAAGCTAACCCATGACTTAACATCACAGTGGTATACTGAATTAAATAGAAGCGGAAGYTGAGAAAAACATAACTAAATAACTTTTTAAAAATAAGAAATGTCTGATAAGATACTGAAATTTATGCAACAAATGCAAAACATACTGAAACAATACTTTGTTTGAGAGTCAGATAGGAACTGAAGAGTTGCCGGGACAAGCCCCCAGATAACTATAAATTCTAACTCAAAAACAGTAGAAATACACAACTGCACATATAAAAACTGAATATAACTATAACAGATAACAGAGGTACTAACTGAGGATCATAACTATATACTATAATCTAAAGAAACTGAGCTAAACTAAAACTGGAACTATACTGAACTTAACTGAACTGATAAGTGGGAGAGTCTATAACCGACATATAACCACGTGAACTGAATGTAGAGACCGATGTATACACCCCATCGATGGAAGACCATTGTACCTTGCCAGGGTATAGTGGTTGAGCTGGGTGATCACTGTCTGGGGCCTGTCTAGGCTAATAACCTATGGTGGTAATGTAGTTCTGGGAACATGGGTGCGCTAAACCCTGGCCCGCTTGGTGCTACTCCCACTGGAAATTCTAACTGTGAATGCTAGACTGATAGCTCGAACCTGATGTTCTATGACTTAAGTCAGGATAACTTATCTGGAAGTAACTTGGGAGTCTGTGGACATGATAACTGTAACTAAGGGTTCTAAGACTGGCCAGAGAAGCTTTATCTGAAAGTTTCATAACCATCTAAAGAACAACCTGATAACCGATAACTGAGACTACATAGTTTTATCGAACTCCTAAGGAAACTTAATATAATAAAACTGATTAGATGACATTTCTGTAAGATACTGAAAATTCTAAGTACTGCCTAAGGATGAACAATCAATAAATAACTTTTAAATCACCTAAGTGTATTATCATGGTGATCAGAAGGGAACTATCAGAATCATGAAATATTCGTTGGAGTTGATTTTACTACTCTTGTTATTAAATTCAATGAGTTTATTGATGAATGTGCTTTTGAATTTTTTAACCATGAGTAGCTAAATCGTTAACTAAAGGTGTGTGATGATGAATACATAATTAGAGTGGGTATTGCTAGAGTCATCTTCATATTGTATAGATAAGTGTAAAATCTGTTAGATTCTCTTCAATCTATAAAAGAAGATCTATTGATTATGATACGGGTCTATTTATTCTTACTTGATTGTTTCTTTTAAGAGAATAATTTAGTATTGGAAGAGAATTTAATTGCGGGTATGGATGAGAGATTGTGAAATTGGTCTAGCAATTGCTAAAATTGCAGTCTCACTCCTCATTAGTAGCTAATAGCTAGAAATTAGCGCAGCTATTAATTCAAATTTTATTGGGTTGAGCTAATTAGTGGCTAGAGGTTTGAAAAAACTCCAGTAAGAGGTAATTATAAGGATGAAATACTGTAATTACCCACTTCCCGAGATTATTTACACTAATTGAAATTATAATATGACCTAGCATGTCCCTATCTAGTTAATATATCATCTACACCACACCCCTACTCTTTCACATTCTTGTTGACAACCTTGCTGATTTTGCTATTTTATTCAACCAAATAACCAAATATAATCCACTGCAAATTTATTTGTTTTTATGTTAACTCTACTTGGTGCAACATAATTTCCATTTCTCAATCGACACTTGTAACTATCATTCACTAGTCCTTGTGGGATTCGACCCCGAAACCTATCGGGTCACTTGTTTTGATACTTCAGCCGTGTATATCCTTTGCATAAAGGATATATTTTGGATATTATTAGATATCAAGATCTTCTTGGGTTTATCTAGCTATTATAGGAGGTTTGTTGAGGGATTTTCATCCATTACAACACCATTGACTATGTTGCTCCAGAAGAAGGTCAAATTTTAGTGGTCGGATGCCTATGAGAAAAGTTTTCAGGTGCTAAAGATTCGACTCGCTTCAGCCCCAGTATTAACTCTATTAGAGGGCATGGATTGATTCATTGTGTATTATGATGCCTTTAGGATTGTTCGTGGTTGTGTGTTGATACAGCATGGTAAATCACTGCATATGCCTCTAGATAGCTTAAGACTCACGAGAAGAATTACTAGATGCATGACCCATAGTTGGCAGTAGTGGTGTCTGCATGGAAGATTTGGAGGCACTACTTGTATGGGGTGCATGTGGGTGTGTTCATGGACCACAAGAGCCTTCAGTATGTGTTCACTCAAAAGGACCTGAATTTGCGACAAGGAGGTGGCTAGAGCTTCTCAAAGACTACAACATGGGTGTCATTTACCATCGGGGCAAGGAAAATATAGCGACGGATTCCCTTAGTAGGCTGTACATGGAGAGTGTGTCTCACATTGAGGATGGAAGGAAGGAGTTGGTGAAGGATGTGCATTGTCTTGCTCGTTTAAGGGTGCGCCTTGTTGACTCAAAAAATAGTGGTGTTATTGTTAAGAACGGTTCAGAATGTTCATTGGTGACCATGGTAAACGCTAGGAAGGATGAGGATCCTATCTTGGTAAAGCTAAAGGAAGCTATCAAGAATCAGAAGGTGGAGGTCTTCTCACATGAGGGAGATGGTGTACTTCGTTATCAGGGTCGTTTATGTTTTTCGGGTGTTGATGTTGGGTAAGGCTCGTGGCTCTCGGTATTTTATCCACCTTGGTTCCACCAATATGTACCGTCACCTATGAGATGTCTATTGGTGAAATGCCATGAAAAAGGACATAACAGAGTTTGTGGCTAAGTATCCAAATTGTCAACAAGTTAAAGTTGAGCATTAGATACCTAGAGGTATGTTACATGACATTAGTATGCCTACTTGGAAGTGGGAAGAAATCAATATTGACTTCATCATAGGGTTTCCTTCATACACGCTGATAGTATGACTCTATTTGGGTGGTTGTAGATTGGTTAAACAAAGAAGCACATCTCCTACCGATCGAAACTACTAATTCAGTTGAGGATTATGCTAGATTATATATTCGAGAGTTATTTCAGTTGCATGGAGTTCCTTTTTCCATCATCTTAGATAGAGGTACTCGGTTTATCTTATTGTTTTGGAGATTGTTTCATAAGGGACTTGGTACCCAGGTCAAGCTTAGCACAACTTTTCACCCATAGAAAGATGGTCAGGCTGAGTGGACCATTCAAACTTTTGAGGACATGTTTAGAGCGTGTGCGATTGATTTCAAGGGTAGTTGGGATGATTACTTACCTCTAATCGAGTTTTCTTACAATAACAATTACCACTCCATCATTCAGATGGCTTCATTTGAGGCTCTTTATGGGCAAAGGTGTAGATCACCTACTGGATGGTTTGAAATAGTCGAGGCGATGTTGATATAGCCAAATTTAGTTTATGAGGCCATG
Organism: Datura stramonium; assembly: GCA_018107945.1. Classification (NCBI taxonomy): domain Eukaryota; kingdom Viridiplantae; phylum Streptophyta; class Magnoliopsida; order Solanales; family Solanaceae; genus Datura; species Datura stramonium. Next base: position 52,666 of record JACEIK010004694.1, on the reverse strand, counting down.
GAGAAATTCCATCTTATTACAAAGAGGCTTAAAACAGCTCAGAGTCATCAAAAATGTTATGTGGATGTTTGACGGAAAGAGATTGAATTTTATGTTGATGATTGGATGTTTTTGAAGGTGTCTCCCATGAATGGAGTTTTGAGGTTAGGAATGAAAGGGAAGATAAGTCCCCTATTTGTTGGTCCTTATAGACTTTTGAGGAGTGTTGGAAAAGTGGAATATGAGTTGGAGCTACTAGTGGAGTTAGCCTCGGTACATCTAATTTTTCACATATCTCTATTGAAGAAGTCTATTGGTGACCCAACCTTGGTTTTTCCGGTGGAAAGCATAGGTGTGAAGGATAGCCTTACATATGAGGAGGTTCCGGTTGAGATCCTTGATCCTTAGGTTTTGGAAGTTGAGAAATAAGGAAGTAGTTTTAGTGATGATTTTGTGGAGGAATCAACTTGTTGAGGGAGCTACGAGGGAAGTCGAAGCAGATATGATGGCTAGATACTTGCATCTTTTCCTTTCCGACTCAGTTTCAACATAAGGTACCAGTTTCGTCCTTAGTACTCTATTTAGTTTCATTTCAAGTTCATGTCTCTAAGATCATTTCATGTTTTAGCATATAAGTATTTTTTATGAATTCACTTCATTTATGTATATCAGTCTGGAGTCAATCACTTTGTTCGTTTTCAACTTTGGATGTTCAGTATTTGGGATTGCAATTCTTACCCCAACCTTCTAGTATGTTAAACCCACATTCGAAGACAAATATTCCTAAGGGGGAGATCATGTAACACCCAAGAAGTTCCTAAGGTTTGATTCAGGATTGGAAATATGATCAACAGAAAAAGTTTCAAAAATGTCTCAGAATGACTCGTTGTAAAAGTATGGGAAGGAGTAATGGGTTGTAGGTTTGGTTCATGGTAAATTTTTGGTTGATTGATCCCAGACCAACGAGTCAAGGTACGACCCGGTGGTTGATGTAATGGGTCGCGGTCTAGAGTCGTCATTTGTTTCTGGCATGTCAAGGTTAGATAGTATGAGTGGTGGTACGACTCATTGTAGGAAACATGGGTCGTTGTTTGTACTAGTGGGGAGGAGCAAAGGAGTTGGAAGCAGCAGCAACGGATGGGTCCAACGACCCATCATCACAAGTTATGACTCATTGTTTGGGTCTATTGGAAGGATTAAGAAACTATGCATGAAGTCAGTGATGACAAAGAGAGGAAGCGATGAGTCATTGTGTCGAGTAATGACCTATCCTATTTAATCATCATTTTAAGATTATAGAATGGGGGATTAAGGCATATCGGCAACGGGAAGAAACTGCGGCTCATTGTTTCATGGTATGACCCGTGGTATGGCTCATGGTATCTGGCAGTGCCCTTTTTCTTGCGAAATCATTAAGCGTATTTTCATAAGTCCTAAGATCCTAAGTCCTAAACTACGTCATTTTAAGCCCTTAAAGGAGTGTATTAAGAGGGTTTAGCCTCTACCAAGTTATTAGACTTTCCCATGCATGCAAAGCTTGAAATTCTCTTGGAAGATCAATCTAGAATTCTCCCAATTCTTCCCCAATTCTCTTAGGATTTCAAAAGTAAGTTAAGAATCAGTTTATGCAGGTATGTAGGGATATGAATTAGAGTTTCCTTTCACTCTCATACCCAAATATATCGTCAAAAATCATGAATTCATATTCTCGTTCAAGTATATGATGTTATAGGGTTTTAACCTAATTTTATGAAACTCTCTATGATATCTCTATGGGTCGATTCCCCTCATTTTCCAAAGCATGTTATAATATTTATGGATAGACTTTATACATAAATTGATTACAAATTCATAATTTTAAGTTATTAGAAATTATGCCCTTTATGCAGGTTTTATGAAAAGTCAAATTTATGATTCATGATTTCAAGTATGATGAGATATCTAGCATGAATGAATGTTTATAAATTACCCATGTATGACTCTATGATTTTGACTTATGAAGTCTATCTCAAGTGTGCATGATTTTCAGATTTGGACAAGCTCACACAAGTTAAGTATACTTTCCCGATTCAGCTTAGTTTTATAAGATCAACTTACCATATGATTTGGAGTCAATACTCCAAATTCATCTTATGGTATGTTTGGATCCAGGACTCCCCATGTTCATATTTTATACTATGCCTGTAATTGTGATTTCAGCTTCATTAAAAATCAATGGGAGCACTAAGCATGTTTTTAGTAGTAATATCTAGCACCGACTAATCCTGAGGTTCAGGTAAACCCTGGGTCACATAACTACGGGCCAACGTAATTATGCTTATATAGTGGGACATCCCTTGAGTGTTTTCCCTGCCCACAAGGGGCCCTCAACTTGATATTGATATCATGGTATACTCTGTAGCCTTGGTAACATTTTTGGACAGCTCTGCCTACTTGAGTGTGATACTTAGGGCATTACGTAAGCTCTATCATGATGATGTTAGTTATGACGAGTCTTCCATTGTTCCTCATGATTTTAGTTATTCATGTTCATGAATTATGATATTATGTTTTACAACAGTTTGACCCAATGATCAGTTTATGAGAATTTACTTAAGATTTTAGCTATGACAAGTCATATGATTTCTATTTTTTAACCTTGCTTCATTCTCTTCAGATTTAGATTCCTTCCTCTTATGATATACTGAATCATATTTATATGCATGATTTTAGTTAACATTTATTTAGCATGTTTTACATACCTCACATACTCGGTATATTTCAAGTACTAAATGCATACTCTATAGTGTATCATTTCATGATACAGGTCTGTGAGATCAGACTAAGTTCCATTGTTAGTCCAGCTTTGCCCCGTAGTGTCACGACCCGAGTCTACACCTTAAATGCGACATGGAACTTGGTGCTACAAGTGACCCCAAGCTAACCCATGACTTAACATCACAGTGGTATACTGAATTAAATAGAAGCGGAAGYTGAGAAAAACATAACTAAATAACTTTTTAAAAATAAGAAATGTCTGATAAGATACTGAAATTTATGCAACAAATGCAAAACATACTGAAACAATACTTTGTTTGAGAGTCAGATAGGAACTGAAGAGTTGCCGGGACAAGCCCCCAGATAACTATAAATTCTAACTCAAAAACAGTAGAAATACACAACTGCACATATAAAAACTGAATATAACTATAACAGATAACAGAGGTACTAACTGAGGATCATAACTATATACTATAATCTGAAGAAACTGAGCTAAACTGAAACTGGGACTATACTGAACTTAACTGAACTGATAAGTGGGAAAGTCTATAACCGACATATAACCACGTGAACTGAATGTGGAGACCGATGTATACACCCCATCGATTGAAGACCATTGTACCTTGCCAGGGTATAGTGGTTGAGCTGGGTGATCACTGTCTGGGGCCTATCCAGGCTAATAACCTATGGTGGTAATGTAGTTTTGGGAACCTGGGTGCGCTAAACCCTGGCCCGCTTGGTGCTACTCCCACTGGAAATTCTAACTGTGAATGCTAGACAGATAGCTCGAACCTGATGTTCTATGACTTAAGTAACTTGGGAGTCTGTGGACATGATAACTGAAACTAAGGGTTCTAAGACTGGCCAGAGAAGCTTTATCTGAAGTTTCATAACCATCTAAAGAACAACCTGATAACCGAAAACTGAGACTACAGAGTTTTATCGAACTCCTAAGGAAACTTAATATAATAAAACTGATTAGATGACATTTATGTAAGATACTGAAAATTCTAAGTACTGCCTAAGGATGAACAATCAATAAATAACTTTTAAATCACCTAAGTGTATTATCATGGTGATAAGAAGGGAACTACCAGAATCATGAAATATTCATATCTGGAAAATCATGCAAGACTCTTTCAAATCACATTTACAAAGTAGGTGACGACTCATTTTCGTATTGAGCGCGTCCGCAAGTGTACGGGTCGTGCAAGTAATATAGTGGCTATTTTTAAGAACCGGATTGTCGAACCCACAGGGACTGGACCCATTCCTCTAACTA